>JANAVB010033814.1:10333280-10445780 GCA_029216955.1 Iris pallida
TAATGTAGGTAATACCTAGAACTAAGGTATTTGAGTTTAGAGTCTAAGATATGGTTTGGACTTGGTTTCCTTGTGATAATGATCAAATATATGCCCTTAGACTAGTTTTGAATTCGGTTGACCATTTTGACCAAGGTCAACAAAAGTCAACCGAGAGTCAACCTTAGCCTATAAGTGACTAGATTTGACCGAAACCAAACCAGAGTTGACCAGTTGACTAAAAGTCAACAGTTGGTCAATATTAGACTAGTTTGACCTAGGATTGACCCAGAGTTGACCAGGGTTGACCAGTTGACCAAAAGTCAACTGTAAGTCAACCTTTGACCCCGTTTGACCTAGTTTGACTTGGATTGACACCCATAACCTGGTATGACCTAGTATGAACCAGTATGACCTAGTATGACTCAGTTGACCTATATTGACCTAGTTTGACTTAGACTTGCTTTCCTGACTTAAATTAGTTTTCTTTTTCAGTATAAAACCCGATTTGACTCATAGTATCTTATTTTAGGTCTGTGATTACTCTGAGCGTCTGTTCACCTTATCATCTTAGGACTACAGGCGAGTACATTCACTGATAGTTTCTATTATGTCTTGATATCTACTATCTCCGATTCAGTTGTAGTGTCTTACATGATTTCTGACACGACGGTTCACGGACTAGTATACGTTGGATCCTGTCATGAGATGTTATTCCTCGGATTTCCTTGGTATATTGGTGTGTGATATCTATGTTTCATGTACTTATATAGACATCGATTTGGGAGTGGCCTGGCCCCCTGCTTTTGAATCTCGTGTCATGACGTGCCATGTCCGGATCCTTGATCTATTCGGGGATAGGGGAATTATTAGGGGTTATGTGATCAAAGCCCCATGTCACTATTTTGCTTGCTCCACTCTCACCTCACGTAGGGTGTAGCAGATACCTCCATGTCCATGCTATCCAGGTTGGCCGGCATGTCTTTCCGTTGAGGTCACCGCGGATTGTCGGGCCAAGTGGATAACCCTATCATGATTCCCTAGCCGATCACATATCGCTCTAATAATTCAAGTCACATTTTATATTTATTTATCATAGGAGGTTATAACCCCGGTCCTTGTTGGTTTAAGGGTTGTAACTCGGCTTCCGAATAGTTCCTAAGTCATCCTATATATATCGTTCTACTCAGTACTCACATCTTGATATATATTTCCTGTTGATTTGTCTTGTATTTTATACTGTCTCTTATAGTATTTGTCAATTCACATGGAACTGCTGTTGGTGTTTGTACTTGCTCATTTTCCGACAGAATACCGTTGATATATTACAGATGATTCTGAGGCAGATTGCCTGACCTATTATGGGGTCGAGTCTGACGGAGTAGACCTGGACCGTGGCTTGTTAGTATAGCCACTAGACTTTGCTCACCCTGAGTAGTGTAGTTTAGTTAGGTTTGCCTGGCCTGCGAGCCAGCTAGTACTTTCAGTTTGTAGCATTTTATATTATATTTCTATGACTCTGTGTAGTTGTGTATAGCTCTGGACTTGTGTGGATCTTGAACTTATTTCCTGTTTTCATCTATCATATTCCTTTCGTGCTATCTATCCTAGTTTTTTTGTGATTGAGACTGTATTGCTATGTCACCTCCATCTGAGTGTATATACTGTACAGGTACCTTTATACTGTTTAGTGTAGTTTTGTAGACAACCTAGACAACGTTCTACCGCCGATGCTGCGGCGTAGGCTGGACGTAACCACGTACTCGTGCCCCTAATCAGGGTGCTGGTCGTGACACGTTTTTGTGGTGGCCTATGCAGGTCAGAGTCATAATTAGTACGATCTCGTAATGGTGCTCGACTTAGAGTGCTAATTACGAGCCTGCGATTAGGACGTAGGATCAGGGTATGATAGGAGTACTCAATCATATTTTAGGAAATTTCTGATCTTTTGATTACCATGACAATCTTCTTGCATTTGAATTCAATTGTCCTCCTTTGATAATATCTTATCTTATGCCATATGATCTCTTGGGTTCAATTCGTCTTCAGGATGACAGTGACTCGTTCTCAGGCAACAGGGCCTAGTACAGTCTCAGAGAGGTCCGATCTAGTAGGACTTCCACCCGGCTACGGGAGTAGCAGTCGAGAGAGCAGTAGCCTCACTTCCTGTCCTTCAGGCAGGAGTAGCAGCGGCAGTTCCCGGAGGTCTTCCACCTCCAGCAGAGGGAGCTGCAGTTTGAGGGAGCTGCCACCTCAGTCCCTGCCCTTCAGACGGGAGCAGCAGCGACGGTTCCGGGAGGTCTTCCACCTCCAGCAGCGAGACCGTCCATAGTCATTCCTGATATTCTTCCACCGCCGCTCCGCTACCGACTGATACTCAGGGGATGATGGCTCTTCTGCAGCAGATGTTGCAGACCCAGAGCGCACAGACAGAGTTATTACGACGGAGCATGGAGAACTCCCATCAGCTGGCGATGGCAGCAGTAGAGAGGGGTGTACCGGGTACAGATCAGGGAGCCCAGTTCAGCAGCAGGGTCAGGGGAGGCCTGGCACACACCTAGACTTCAGGAAGATGAAACCGAGGGAGTTCAAGGGTATCGAGGGTATCCTATATGCGGATGACTGGTTGGAGGATGTCCAGTAGTCTGCAGTTGGTAGAGGTCCCGAGAGGGCTTTGGGTGACGTCTGCAGCGAGCCAGTTTTTCGATATAGCGCTGACTTGGTTTCGTACGGATCCGCGTGCGTCGGTGAGAGGTTTTTTCTTGAGAGGACTTCAGGAAGCTCTTTAAGGAGAAGTTCTACCCGGATGTAGCCTTGACAGCTTTGGAGGGACAGTTGCCAGTTTGGTGCAGGGGAACTCGTCGGTAGACGAGTATGCAGCGGAGTTCTTCCGCCTGAGCAGGTTTGCACCCAGTCTGATTCAGGATAAGGGGTGCAAGGCCCGGAAGTTCCGGAGGGGTCTTATCCATGCAGTACGCACTCGTACCTCTGGGCGACGTGATGCGACCTTCGAACAGATCCTGATGGAGGCACAGATTGCAGAGGAGGACTTCGGCCTCAAGCCGAAGAGGGGCAGCAAGGTGCTAGGAGCGAGCTTGAGTGCGTGGCCGACGAAGCGCCCTCATTTCCAGCAGGCAGTTTTCAGCAGCAGCCTCAGTTACAGTTTCAGCAGCACCAGCGCGTGCCCAGCAGCACCAAGGACGGGGCCAGAGGCAGGCTACTCAGTGCACTTTCTGTGGGAAGCAGGGACCACTCGAGATGCCTGTAGGAAGAGGTTGGGCGTATGCCTATACTGTGGGGTGCCCGACCACCAGCTGAGGGATTGCCACGCTAGTGGAATCCGAAGAGGCCAGGACGGAGTGCAGCAGGCTAGAGGAGGCCAGCAGGGACGAGCTTTTGCCATGACAGTTGAGCCCACTCAGGAAGTAGCAGAGCAGATAGCAGGTTCCAATATTTTGAATCTCCTTTCCGTATTGCCTTCTTATAAACTGTCTTGAAATTCGATTCTATCTGTTCTTTGATCGTTTGATAAAAATTGTTCTTGTGATGTGATTTCCTTCTGAGATAAGTCGTATGGGCTAGGTCGCCTCGATTATGAGATTTTAGAATACTCTAGGGTCATGCTAGCAGGCATAGTGAGACATATAGTCGGATTATGGTCATATTTCTCGGGTGTGGGAATTTAAGGTTTTTGCTGCCAAGCATGCGGCAATGCAAAAATTTTAAATACCATAATTCTAGAGTTATGTACCATAGTTGAGGACTCTGTGATTATCGTAGCCTTGCTCACTGGCATGACGGAGATTTTGAGTATCACGATGATTGGACAGACGCATACGATTATCGATTTGCATGATTTTCTGTGTTTACTTTGTTTTAATTTTTGAGGATGATTTTTTAGGGTGGATAGACTTATAGCACCCAGTTTCTATTTGAGAGTAATTTTAAATTTTAATTTTAGTCATTTAATTCATGCTTTGATTTGAGATTTAATCATTTAATTTTTAGCTATGACTTATGATTTTGATATTTTACTATTGTTTGGTTTTAATTCGAGAATGAATTTTTTTTAAGGTGGATAGATTTATCACCCTCAGTTTTTAGAAACAAGGGTATTTTTTTCATTTTTTATTTTAGAATATTTTAAAATTATTTATTTTTTAAATTATTTTGGGGTTATTTAAGTCGGGTTCGAATTTCAACTCAATCTGACTTGTATCGGGGACCCGGAGTAGTGTTGACTCTAGTGGGACCCATACACTAGTTAGCCATGGCCACATGCTAATTATTTTAGTTAGTGGTTAGGCTAATTATTATGGATAGGGTTAGTGTGATTAGAGACATTAGAATGACTAAACTAGCCCCCAATTTAAATCCTTCCTAATATTAATCAAATAGATTAGTGGGAGGGTATTTTAGACATTGCATATAGGGACACATAGCCCCATTATGGCTAGCCACCTATTGAGGGGATAGGCTCAAGCACTTTGATATTTTCCATTCCTTTCCATTCCACTTTCTCTCTCTTGTTCTTCCCCAAATTTCTAGAGAGGGTTTTATATAGATTTTACCACCAAATCCCTTCTTTCTTCCACCCAATCTTCTTCTTTCCTTCTCTACTCAAGCCATGGAGGAAGCTAGCCAAGTTTGGAAGGATTCAGAGTTCGTTCGTGTCCATTTGGGATTCCTACGTGTCGGTGTCGCATCAGGAAGGTTTTTCTTCGATTCGATCTACCGGGAGGTATAAATCCCTTTTTCTTCTTATTTTCTCATACATATAGGTCTATTTTGGACCCATAGGAATGACCCCCATGGTTGTGTCTCCATTTGTGTCTATTTCGTGTCCATTTGGAGGTCATAGGAGTGTCCTTTGTGTTGTGGTTGTGTCCTAGTGGGAAAAACTCCTATTTTGGACACTTGTATGTGTATATATATATTGTAGGAATGATTTTAATTATATTTAATCTCAGATTTATATTTTTAGAGAGTTGTCCCTAATGTGTATCTTATGGTATCATATTTATTATCTATATATTGTATATATATATATATCATTGGTTATATATATATATATATATTTTTTGGTTATATATATATATATATATATATATATATATATATATATATATATATATATATATATATATATATATATATTTGGAAATCCGTTACCTTTATTGGAAAAAGAGGGTAATGAGTACATCCGACCTCATGGTAAAAAAATCGAGAAAGGAAATACAAGAAATAACACTACTCTAAAGCCCAATGCGGAATAGCCGGAGGATGATGGCAGCCCGAAAGTGACTTCCGAAACTGACGCTTCACCTCCCGAACCAAGAAATCAGAACCAACACTACGCCCCTCATAGCGATGCTTATTCCGGTTCTTCCAAAGCACCCAAATGATCTCTCCGGCCAATGATCTCCGATGATGACTGCCCTGGCCCCGCCACCACCTTTGAAGAAAGGCTAGAAAGTCTCTATGCATCCGTGCCTTGAAGAAACCCCGAAAGACAGACCAAACCATCCTAGCAAGATCCCCGTGGAAGAAAATATGCTGAAGGGTCTCCCCATTCCCATCCTGGCAGCAATGACACCTGGAAGCCAAATGGAAGCCAATCTTTTGAATGTTGTCATCAGTGGGTAGCCGGTTGTGACAAATCCGCCATATCAGAATGCTCCACTTCGCCGGAATACACTTGCCCCATATATTAGAAAATAAAGAAGATGTAGGATGAGAAATCCGACAAAACCTCCAAGCCGAGACAAGCGAGAAAGATCCTTTCCGCTCTCCCCAGATCAAAGAATCAGGATCCGAAGAGCAAGCCAGATTCGCCACTCAGAGCCGCCTCGCTGCCTCTCCCCAAACTCCTCCATGAACATAGGCAAATCCCACCCAGCGTCTGTCCAAAACAAACGGATACTCGGACCACCATTGTCAGAGTTCCTCGCCCTAGAATCTCGGATCTTCCTTCCCCTATCCGATAGAGCCCTCACAGATATATATATATATATATATATATATATATATATATATATTGTGTCTTATATTGTGTCTTATATATTGTGTCTTATATATAAATTGTGTCTTATATATATGTATATGTATATGGTGTGATATTGTGTCCTTGTATGTGTTATGGGTGTGGGAGATTTCGGGCAATAGAGGGAATGAGTGGTAGAGTTGGTATTGTGTGTATGTTGTGTTGATGAGTATAGAGTTGAGAGTGTTTGAGAGTGGAGATTAGAGGGATTGAGAGAATAGGAAGAAGGGGAGTAATACTGCTGTTATGGACAGCAGAGGATGGGAGGAAATCAGTCCCCACAGGGGACTGATGTTGGCAGAACAGTCCCCACAGGGGACTGTTGTTCAGCTGCCTATTGCAGCAGTGATACACTGCATTTCAGTGTATTTAAGGGGGGATTTAGCCCCAATTGGCAGGCCATATCAACCCCTCCATAGGCACCACTTAGCAGCCTTAGTTGGCCTTAGAGTTCAGCTATTTGGACATCCCAAACCAGTATATATCAGCCCTTGAAATCAGTCCAAACAAGTCCTAAACCTGTCCCTCATTCCAGCTAAGCAACCCCAAAACAGTCCTATAAACAGCCCCCCCATTTCAGTCCCATACCAGCATGTATTCAGCCCTAAAAACAGTCCTATTCAGTCCCCAATTCAGCCTCAAGCTGCCCCAAAAAACCTGTCCCCATTTCTGTCCAATTCAATCCCAAATTTAGCTTAGTAGCTGTCCTAAACCAGCTACTAGCTGTCCACAAAATAGCTCTCAAAACCTGTCTCAAATACCCCATTGACAACCCCTTAGGCACCATCAAACCAGTCCACATTTAGCCCATGTATTAGCCAATATTTCAGTCCACATATTGACCCATTTCCATCCCATATCCAACCCACATATTGGTCCCTATATAACAGCCATGATAGCCCAATCCAGGCCCCCATTGACAGCATTTAGAACACCCTAAATCAGTCCAATATATGTCTATGTGTGTGTGTGTGTGTGTATGTGAGCTTGTGTGTGTGTGTGTGTGTGTGAGCCTATAGAGGTTAGCCTATATGTAAGCCTATAGGTGAGAGCCTATGAGTGTGGTATTATGGGAGTCAATGTTGTGAGGGAATGAGTGAGTGTGGTATGTGGGTGTTAACTAGAAGTTAGAGAATATCATGGTAAGGTAATAAGGGTAAACCAACATGTGTTCTAAGATATGTTAGATATCTAGGAAACCTATGTATCTTGGTAGGTAACCCTTAGATAGGATAGTATCTAACTACCCTAGGGAGCCTAGGCTAGTATCTTGAGAATTAGCGGGGTTTCCTTTGTATTGTGCAAGGTAATCGGGATTACATTGGTAAGGGTAATGTAGGTAATACCTAGAACTAAGGTATTTGAGTTTAGAGTCTAAGATATGGTTAGGACTTGGTTCCCTTGGTTGGTAATGATCAAATATAGTGCCCTAGACTAGTTTTGACTTCGGTTGACCATTTTGACCAAAAGTCAACAAAAGTCAACCGAGAGTCAACCTTAGCCTATAAGTGACTAGATTTGACCGAAAACAAACCAGAGTTGACCAGTTGACTAAAAGTCAACAGTTAGTCAACATTAGACTAGTTTGACCTAGGGTTGACCCAGAGTTGACCAGAGTTGACCAGTTGACCAAAAGTCAACTGTAAGTCAACCTTTGACCCCGTTTGACCTAGTTTGACTTGGATTGACTCCCAGTAACCTGGTATGACCTAGTATGAACCAGTATGACCTAGTATGACTCAGTTTGACCTAGATTGACCTAGTTTGACTTAGACTTGCATTCATGACTTAAATTAGTTTCTTTTTTCAGTATAAAACCCTGTTTGACTCATAGTATCTTATTTTAGGTCTGTGATTACTCTGAGCGTCTGTTCACCTTATCAGCTAAGGACCACAGGCGAGTACATTCACTGATAGTATTCATTGTCTTGATATCTACTATATCCGATTCAGTTGTAGTGTCTTACATGATTTTCGACACGACGGTTCACGGACTAGTATACGTCGGATCCTGTCATGAGATATTATTCCCGAATTTCCTTGGTATATTGGTGTGTGATATCTATGTTTCATGTACTTATATAGACATCGATTTGGGAGTGGGCTGGCCCCCTGCTTTTGAATCCCGTGTCATGACGTGCCATATCCGGATCCATGATACTATTCGGGGATGGGGGAATTATTAGGGATTATGTGATCAAAGCCCCATGTCACTATTTTGCTTGCGCCACTCTCACCTTATGTAGGGTGTAGCAGATACCTCCATGTCCATGTTATCCAGGTTGGCCGGCATGACTTTTCGTTGAGGTCACCGCGGATTGCCGGGCCAAGTGGATAACCCTACCATGATTCCCTAGCCGATCACATATCGCTCTAATAATTCAAGTCACATTTTTATATTTATTTATCATAGGAGGCTAAGTTCTGTTCGGGAGAAGGGTTACAACCCCGGTCCTTGTTTGGTTTAAGGGTTGTAACTCGGCTTCCGAATAGTTCCTAAGTCATCCTATATATATATTGTCGTTCTACTCAGTACTCACATCTTGATATATATATATTTTCTATTGATTTGTCTTGTATTTCATTATCCTGTCTCTTATAGTATTTGTCAATTCACATGGAACTGCTGTTGGTGTTTGTACTTGCTCATTTTTCTGACAGGATACCGTTGATATATTACAGATGGTTCTGAGGCAGATTGCCCGACCTATTATGGGGTCGAGTCTGACAGAGTAGACCTGGACCGTGGCTTGTTAGTAGAGCCACTAGACTTTGCTCACCCTGAGTAGTGTAGTTTAGTTAGGTTTGCCTGGCCTGCGAGCCAGCTAGTACTTTCAGTTTGTAGCATTTTATATTATATTTCTATGACTCTGTGTAGTTGTGTATAGCTCTGGACTTGTGTGGATCTTGAACTTATTTCCTGTTTTCATCTATCATATTTCCTTTCGTGCTATCTATCCTAGTTTATTTTTGTGATTGAGACTGTATTGCTATGTCACCTCCATTCGAAGTGTATATACTGTACAGGTACCTTTATACTGTTTAGTGTAGTTTTGTAGACAACCTAGACAGCGTTTCTACCGCCGATGCTGTGACGTAGGCTGGATGTAACCACGTACTCGTGCCCCTAATCAGGGTGCGGGTCATGACATCAGCTCCTCGATCGTCATGTTGACGCTAGCTGCCATACGTAGCACCTCTTACACCACTGGAATCCTGGCGATATCAATGACATGACCAAGACCGAAATTTTTGACGATCAGCCTCACCGTAAGTCTTGGCTGCTTGTCCCCGACTTCCATCTTCCACCGAAAAGTGTTAACTTTCCGATGAGCTTCTTCAACCTTGGTTGGCCCAACCAAGCGGATGGTGCAGTTCTCCTGAGATTTGAACTCCTGAACCTGCCCACCCACCTTCGTGTCCGAACTTGAAGCTCCCCCATACACATGTATCCTCAGCAGAACATCACGTACTGTACGTACCGTCAATGTCCCACAGCTCCTTCTGAACTGTATGAATGATGATGCTCCCGCCTCAGATTGAGTTTGCTGCAAACATTAATCTCCTCCCTGGCTTTGAACTGCTGAAACCGATGTCGCTCCGTAAAGCTTTGTCAAACCACCAGTTATCAAAACTGGATCCATAGAGCAATTCCCACCTGGAGACTGACCAGCTGTCATGGGACCGACAGACTAACCATCAATATTTGACTCATTACCATCCGTCACTTTGTCTCAATGAACCGAATCCTCTGTATCCCTCAAGCATCTAAAAGCCCCACCTCAGCAAGTTTTCGACGATCCACCTCCTGTCGAATACCACTCGAACGTCCATCCGGTGTCTGTAGTATGCCTGTAAAGCTAAGCAGCTTGAGCCTGTACATGCCACAACACAAATCTCCCCGAGCGAGCTGTTGGGAACCCTTCACAAGCATCCAATCTTTGCTCCCGAACAGACTGAGACATCCCTCATCTGTCAGCCTTCCTACCGAAACCAAGTTGTAGCACAAACTTGGTACATATTGCACACCCCTGAGGACGAGCTTCTCACCAAACTCCATAATTAAGTGCACATCACCGATGCCTACAACTGCAGCCGTCCCCTTGTCGCCCATCTTCACATGTCCAAACCTGTCGCCATGTTATGACGTGAAGATCCTCCTATGTGGAGTGGCATGGTACGATGCCCCATGTCCATAATCTAGTCACCATTATGACACATGGAATAAGGTTCCTCTGCATCAGTCGTTACGAGGAAGATATCTCCAAACGCCATGAGATCCTCCTGATCATCCTTGCCTTTGGCCTGCTCAGCTTTGAGCTTCATGCAGATCCTCTTGATATGACACCTTTTGCCATAGTGATAACAGCCCTCCTTGCAATCTACAATCGTAAGATCCCGAGAACTCTCCATGTCCTCGCCTGTAACTTGGGTATTCCCTTTCCGTAGAAAGCAAGCAGAGCGGACCCTTGCGACGATTCCACTTGCTAGTGCGGGACCTCCTTATTCAACAAGCTAGTTTTGACTACTTCCATCGTGACAATTCCATCAGGCGCGGAGTTGCTCACCGACACCACCAACGTCTTCCAGCTTTCCAGCAGATAACTCAAGAGTAGTAGGGCATGAAGCTCATCATCTGTAATTACCACTTTTCTAAAATGAGGGTAATTTAAAACTTTTATAAAATTAATCATGTTAGTTATTAAATAATGAATTTAAATCATGTTAATGATAAATTGGTGAATTTTTTATTATTTTAATATTATTTAATTTGATGTATTATGATTTTGTCATTTGCTAATGAAACCTTAGAACTACTTAGCCTCCTAGAGACTAACCATGACCATGGAGACCTAGCTAATGTAATTAGATTAGTTCACTACCACTTTCTAGAATAAGGGTATTTTGGTAATTTGTGAATATTTGATTATTTATGAATTTTATTTAATTAATAATGTGCTAAGTGTTATATTAGGTCTAATCCTAGAATTACCTAATCTAGATGTTGATCATGACCCTAAAAACTTAGTTAGTAGAATTCAACTAGTTAACTAAGTTCTGAAATATCTAGATACTAAGAAGCAAGATATTTGTTAAAACCTTAGTCTAGTTTGGGCCTTTTTCAAAAAGGCTTGATTTACAACTTGAGAAGGCCTTTAAACTAAATTAGACCTAACCCTACCCTAGAATCACCAATGGCCAACCAAGGATGGATCCCCCTCCACCTATATAAGTAATCATTAGCCTTCCTCCTTACCTCTTTCATTGGAAACCTAACCCTAATTGTGTTCTTCCCCACATTTGCCCCCTTTCACCAAATCAACTCCAAATTCCACCAAAATAATTGTAAACTATTTCCCTTGAGTAGAGGAGGTCTCTATTGGCTAGCTAGCAAGGATTGGAAGCAATTTGGCCATTGGATTTGGTGTAGGATCTTTTCAAAAGAATTTTCATTGAGATTTCAACTCTCAGTAGTAATGATCTCTAAACCTATTTGTTTTTCTGATTTCTCACCATAGATGGATTCATTTAGGCCCCCCCTAGCCCTAGGCTAAGTTTGGTTAGAAATCGAATCCATTTGGGGTACGTATCGCAAGAGTATCGGATACGTGTCTCAAGGGTTCGATGAAATGCTTCTTAGAATTTTTTGTTCTTGGATTTCTAAACTAATTATATATTTGGGTAGCTTGTGATGTGTAGATTAATTTGGTTCATGACTGAGTCAACTTTCGTGTTGTATCCCGTGTCAAAGTGGACATGGGGACACGCGGCTAGGAATGCACTGGCTATAGTGCATCCCCTGTTGCTGCATGCCCCGTGCGCATTCGACACGACATGTTTTCTTGATCTAGCTGTTGGATTGGGTGGGGGCAGTATCTGACACACTCCCATGGTCATAGAGTTTCACATCCTAGCGAGATTGATCTGTGGTTCAACCCACAGATTTTAATTGGTGCATACGACTACTGCACACACTTGCATTTCATTCACTGCACTCTGTGATAAGTCTTTGACACATTTGCTCTGTCACTTTGCACTCGCTGGACACGGATTCATGACACTGGGACACCCATTGACACATGTTGCCACCATGTTCTGTTACACTCACATCGCAAACATTGTTTTCATTCGATTCATTGACACATCAATCATTGACACTCAAACACTTCTCTGACATTTTTCACTCGACACTTCACTACATTAACACTTGCCTTTGTTTTGCGTGGACACTATATCCTTCGAAACCCCCTTTCATCCGCCGCTTCCCGATCTTCTCCTCCTCCCCCTTCCTCTCCCGCCGGCCGTGCTTCCCGCATCCACCCGCGCCGCCTAGCCCGACGCCGGAGACTCCACCCAGCCACCGCCCGCCGGTCTCTCTTCCTCACCTCTCCTCCTCACCCCCACGCCTGTCCGCCCCTCTCCCTCTCGAACGCCGTCCACGCATCCGCCGATCCCTCCTCCAGCTCGACGCTCCGACCGCGCGCTCGCGCACCCCTCCTCGTCGAGCCGCCGCCCCCCTCCGAGCTATGCCTGGGTGCGGCAGCCCTGGTCCCAGCCGCAGTCCCTCACGTCGGAGCTCCCACGTCCACTCCTCTTCTTTCTCTCTCCCCCAAACTACTTCTTCTGATCCTTCTTTTTTTTGTTTTATTATTCTTTCATTTTCTAGAAGAACAGTAGTAAAGGTAAATAATAATAATAATAATAATAATAATAATAATAATAATAATAATAATAATAATAATAATAATAATAATAATAATAATAATTATTATTATTATTAAAAGTATTATTATTTTTGTTGTTTTGTGTAATTAATTGTTTTCTTTATTTATTTATTTATTTGTTGTTGTTTTATTATTATTACTATTATTATTATTATCATTATTATTACTATGATTGTTATTAGTATTATTATTAAGATTATTATTACTGTTATTATCGATTAATTATCATTATTATTATCATTATTATTATTATTATTATTATTATTATTATTATTATTATTATAAAAATAATTTTTTTGGTATATTGTACTGTGGTATATACTATAAGTATTTCAACAGTAAGCATGTATATATATTTCGAAGAATATTATATTATTATTATTAATTAGTATCTTTATTTAGTTATTGACTCTCAATATATTTTATATATATACATATGTATTATATCCAATAAATTCCTAGAAAGTATTGTGACTAATAAAAATGAATTTCCAAGTTATCAAATATATTTTCAAGTAGTATACAAAATATTTACTAAGTAAATTAAGTTTTTGACGTAAAATGATTTTATTATATTTTGGGATAATAAAATATAGCATTCAAGCATTATAAATAATTTTCTAAAATCATATATATTCTTTATCAAAATTTTCTTTGATCATCCTCATGTCTATGAATAAACTCCTTTCTCCCATTATCTCGCCAAATTTTGTACGTCCTCCTATCGACCCTAACTAAATTAACCATCTTGGACCCATTGGGACAATTCGTGCCACCATCGGAGGCCCTTTGCGTAGTTGTAACATCGAAGTCGATCTTGTGCCACCTTGATTGTACCACACCAGGCAGCTCACCAGGCGTCGCAACAGGCAAGTATACCTTGCTAATTAACTGTCATATTATTTTTAAAATTTATTTACTTGTTTTGTATTTGTTATAAACTGCGCGTCCAAGCCACACTTGGGTGCAAGCGACTCTATTAGTCGTTTTACTTTACTATATGCATGTTAACTTAGTGTTAGCGGACTACCTTCTTGTTGGGGGATATTCTTATATCTCCATTAGCCATGACACTCACACTACACGATATGAGACATTTTGCTAGAGGTATGACTTATGGATTGGCCATCTCTAAGTCGTGTGACGGTAGTTGTTCGTAACTGCTATGACTAGGGTTTTAGAGACTCAAACAGTTACAAAACTGGACGAGCCATGGACATGACTTAAACATTATGGGAAATATTAGGGAAGGACAGTCGCTAGTGCGTATGGAAATCCAAACAGGTAAACCACAGTCTCCGGATGGAACTGTGGCAATTTATTTGCAGATGCCCTCTGACGTTTTAAACGTTACGGACGGATATAGATGACTGGATGCCAGTTACGTACACATAGCCTAAAATCCCACCCATGCGCATAAAAGTTGTCCTCTAAATTGCACATTAGGCGGTTAGAATCTCCTTTGCATATTTGTGACTAGGATAGACTTTTATATATTATTTTATTATTATGACAGTTCATATTAGCTTGTTCTTTCTGTATCTTGCTACGTCCGTCTGAGGACCTGGTTATTCCCCAGGTGTGCTTTCATGATTCACTGCGGGTGTTCTAGCCAAGGCCGTGATTCTCTCCATTCCTTCGAAGACAATTACGCTTGGTTCGGCTTGCCATTTTATGGATCGATTCTTGTACATTTCTTTCATTGAGATAGTTGGTAGTGGACTTTGTCTCCGCCCAACGGTTGTATCATAAATATTCAAGTTGATTTTTATATTATTATTCTTTTCATTGTGGATGAGATTTAGTTTGTCTTAGATTACTGTATTTTACAGCTTATGTATACATACAAGGCCCCTGTACTTCGTATGTATACAGCTGGTATGTCTATGTTCCTATCCCTACGTATGTTGGGACTGGGGCGTTACATATTTTTGTGGTGGCCCATGCAGGTCGAGATAAATTGTTTGGTTACTTTACCGTACCAAGCAAGCCTGCGGATAGGATTAGAGTCTAGGATCTCATCCACATACTTGACCTCCTCGATTCTATTTTGAATCCCTTGATTTACATCTTTCTTGATTCCCTCTACCGTTAATTCTTATCCTTCTTTCGTGCTTGATGTTGGTTAGAAAGGTAATCCATACTAGGTAGACTTGTCCCATCACCCTACTAGTTTAACTCTTGTAAGTTGGGTAGATATCTTGCGACCTAACATTTCTTTTTCCTTGTGATCCATATTAACATGACAACTTAGACTATAGCCTTATAGGATCCTAACTTATCTAGCCCACCAAGCCTTAGACAAAAGACAGTAGGATGAATGTATAGGAACAATCACATGACAAGACTTAGATTCTTAAGGAGTTGAACTAATTCTACTTTCTTTCAATTTTACGCTCTCGTGCCTATATTTTTACCATCGTGACTAATGCTGCTAAATAGCCTAATTTTTGCAAGCTTACTTTTTATCAAGCTTGTTCAAGGACATATATTTTATTGGCCCCCCCACTAACATATTGTCTACTCAGAACCGGTGCATGATGGTCTGATCAACCTAGTGCACTTTGGTTCGCCTTTCACACGATTATCCTACGTGGTTGAGATATAGTTAAACTTGCCCCTTAGAATCTCATCCACTATTGCCTTGATAATTCTTTTTGAATTATTCGGCCGCCTTTGAACCACGTATTCGTATTCGATAATATCGTCTTTGAACTCTATATTGTTTTCGCCTTCACCTATTTTAGAAGGACGAAGGCGCTGTACTTGAATTTCCTCTAGCTATCCTATCTCTTGTGACCATTAACACTCAATGTGACTATATCTTTGTCTTAGCTACTCGTCCCTTCCTCGAACTTCTATCATGACCTTCTAACCACTTAAATTTAGGTGTGATTCTAATTGTTTCGTACCCTCAACCTACTCTCAAGTTACCATATCTTCAAGATCTCTAATTTATTTTTCTCTTGATACAACACTATTCCTTACTGCATGTTATCTTGGTTAAACTTATCCTTAATCATTTTCTTTTTTGCAAAAATTAGCCATATCCATGATTATTTTTGCCGTTATTAAAATCACGACTTTATAATGCATGATGCGTTGAACGTCGTTACTTTGCCTCGCCCAAAGACTTGATCATATTTCCTTATCAATATACCATTGTGCCTTCTTACCCCCTACTTATTCTTAATTTTGAGGACGAAATTCTTGTAAGTTGGGTAGGATGTAAAATCCCTAAATTTCTACTATATTTTTTTAGTACTGGTTTTTTTTTGTATTTATACATCGCATAGTCGTATTGTACGTCGCGCGAGAATTTACTTTTTTCGTATTTTCTCGTCGAGTGCGAATATGTGTGAGGTACATATTTTTAGAAAAATAATTTTTGATTTTATTATCGGTGATGGTTTCAAAATAATATATATAATAAATATTTTTTTAAGTGGTGAAAAGTATTATCGAGGTTGGCAAAACTTATTATTTTAATTCCCACATCATATAAATAGGCAGGTACTCCTCCATAAATTCCTCACATCCACCAAATTTCCACCAGATGCTGTGCATCGTGTCCGTGCCCATCCTTTTTCCCTTCTACTATTTTTTTTTGTACATATACACTTTTTACTCCGTGTCCGACAACCCCGGACACCGACACTTTTCCGTGTCACGCAAGACACAACCCGACACGCCAAACCTTACCCTAATTTCCACATTGCCATCCCTCTCCTCCTTGCCGTACCCAACCTCAACCCCTGAGCAATTCCACCACCACTGAGTCGACCCCTAACCCCTGGCCACCAGAGAACCACCACCAATACCAAAGAATCACCGCCACCACCGTCATCATCCCTCTACGACCACCCTGCTCTCACCGCAATAACCTCGACCACCGTCCCGATCTAGTTTCCCGACGTTCTGGCCACCCCAGGGCACTGGTGGTAGACCCGAAACCCAAACCAACACCTCCTCCACACCAGTCATCAACACCTCCGTCGCCATTACCACCACCCCACCGTGATCGACATCTCCACACCAAAAATTTTCCAGAAATTTAAAACAAAACCACCGAGAAAACCTCACATGGCCGTGCCCTAGCCTCTCGATTCTCCGACCCGCCTCTGCTCGGCTCAACGCCCTTCGTCGCCCTTCTCGTCGTTGCCGTCGGTCGCGCCTCCACTGAGAACCCCGCGTCCGCCACGGTCAGCACCACCGCACCCCCTTCAGCTCCGGGCGCCGTCCTCCGCCCTTCGAAACCCCCTTTCCTCCGCCGCTTCTGTAAACCCCCTAAATTTCTACTACGGTTTTTTTTAGAATATTTTTATACTTCGTATTTACACGTTGCATACGAGTTTGCATTTTTGCGTAGCATACGAGATTTGCATTTCGTATTGCTCGACAAGTGCGAATATGTGTCGAGCTGCATATTTTAGAAAAAATATATTTTAATATAAATTTTATTTTAATAGGAAATTACATTTTCAAATAAATGGGATAAATAATTTCTTTTGTATAAAAGAGTTATTTTGGTCGTCGTTTAAAAATAAGTAATAATTTGAAAATTTTAGTTTATATGAAAAGTTTCCAAATGTTTTGCGAAATGTGAAATTTGTTTATTAATAAATTTTGTTATTTATAAAAGCTAGTTTATAATTAAAATTTAAAGTATTTATCGTGATTTTCAAAATTAATTATTACTATATTTATTTAAATACGAAAATGATATTTGGGATTTTGTTTGAATTAATATTTGATTAAATATAATAATTTAAATTGGAAAAAGATGTTATTGACTTTATTTAAAATGTTTTAAATTAAGTATGGAATTTAATTAGATTGGATTTGATTTGGATTGAATTATTTTAAATCATTTTGAACTAATAGATGATTTATCTGATTGGGATTTAAATACTCCTAATCCCTATCCAACTAGGAATTCCCACCTCCTATAAAAAGGAGAGGTACTCCTCCAGCAATTTCCCATCCACAACCAAACCGTGCATCGTGTCGGTGTCTCATCCACTATATTTCTATTGTACAAATACATTATCACTCCGTGTCCGACAATCCCGGACACACCAGCCCCGTGTCTCGCAGGACACGACATCGGCCTTCTTCTCCGTCGTTCTTCCATCACCAGTGCCAGCACCACCTCCTCTTCTCATCGCCCAAACCGCGACAGCCCCGCCTTCACCATACCCATCTCCGATCTCCCGTCGCCATCATCACACAACCACCACCGCCATTAACTACCACAACCACCTCCGCGTCACCCCAAAAGTCCGGCCATCGCCGCTCAACACCCCACCACCATCACTCATAGAAAAAGAAGAATAGAAAACCCTAACCTGAGCCAAACTCCGGCCACGCCCCCGTCGAGCGCCGAGTGCCGCCCCTCCGATGCCGAAGCCGCCGTCAAGCACGGCCGAACCCTTGCCGAAGCCCCTGCTAGCGACTCCGGTGCTGACAGCGTCCATCTCCGCCGACGCTAACCCTTGCTGAGCCGGCTGGGAATGCCCATCCGCCCTCTCGCCGCCTCTGGCCAGGCGCGCGCCCAACCCGGTGCCCAGAACGCCGCCGCCGTTAAGTCTCGCCGCGCGCAGCTCCCTGGCACTGACTGCACCCAGCCGCCGCCCTCTGAAAACCCTCTTCTCTGCCTACTACGTCCGCGTCCGACCGCCCGCCGCTCTAGGACCCGCGAGCATCGCCGGCGCCCTCCGTCTCCACTCAAACTCCGGCGCCTCCGCTTCCTGCTCGCTGGCCACACGTCGGAGCCATCCCCTTCGTAAGTCTCGACTCCCTGCTCATTTCTCTCTCTCTCTCTCCCTCACTCTGTAACATTTGGGGAAGGGGGGGATGTATAGATATTAGTGTTATTAATATATAATTATTATTATTAGAATTATATATTACTTTTATTATTATTTAATGTTATTAGTATTATTATTATATTATTATACTGTTATATATTAATGTTAGTATTATTATTATTATCAGAGTGTCATCCTTATTATTATCATTATTATTATTATTATCATTATTATTAGTTCTTATTATTAATATTAATATTATTATTATTATTATTATTATTATTATTATTATTATTATTATTATTTCTAAAAAGGGAAAAGGGGTAGGCTGTATAGTTTTTAGGGTTATTTTAGTATTGTTAATATTATTATCATTATTATTTGTTATTATTAGTTTTATTGTTATTATTATTAATATTTTTTGGCATATGTATACATTATTACTACTATTATTTTAATTGAACAAATATTTCTAGCAATTTTAACTTAACCTTTAGAACACTAAAATAATTTTCTGAATTATATGTACATATATTCGATCAGTTATACTTTTTGGTCTAAATAATTTAGAAGTATTTTAAATATGTGTCTAAAATAGATATTTTAAATTATGAAATTTAGTTCCACCGTAATCATATTTTACAACTTAGAGTATTTTGACTAACAAGGTATAATTTTCAAAATTTTATATATATACATATTTTCAAAGTATTTAAGTAAATGATTTTTTACAAGTAAACATGTTTTTAAAGTAATGTAAATATTTTCTAAAAAACTGTATATTTATCTACTTCCACAAATTCTTCCAATATTTCTCATTACTCATGACTAATCACATGTTCCTATTCTCTCGCGATTTTGGATCATTACGTTGACTATGGCTATTGGACTATCGGGATATGTCAGAACCTCACACCACCAGACGATACACAAGGCAAGATACCTTGCCATTAAACTGTTTATATTCAGTCTGTATTTATTTTATATATCACTGTTCTTTATTTCTGGTTCTTATAGTTCCTGATTTACTACCCGTTCAGTGATTATTAATTTACTTTGTTATTATCCTTTGATTGCATATGAACCTAGAGTTAAGGGACTACCGTCTGTAGTGTATCGCATATACCTTGACACAGTTGTACCACGAGGATGTGTGAGATGAGTTGCATATAGAGGTTCTTGTGTGTGGGTTGATCCCCCATGCGCATGCGTTAGGGCTAACTGCTAATAGAGGCATGTTAGGAGACTTAGCAGTTAGTAGAGGTATATGAGACATGGATGTGACTCTATTAGACATTGGATGGGAAGAACAGTTCCTTAACGTGGGCCAAGTATGCACTTTCCTATTGCCGGTTATCTCCGCGGGAGATACGGTCCTGGATCCTGATACTGATTTACTGCTGGCCTCTGACATTCGATGAATGTTATGCTTTGAGGTCCCTGGTATCCTGATGGGCCATACCTGAGATTACTGCTACTGAGCCAGAGTGCCCATGCGTTGGAGGTTTGTTCTTAACTGCATGAACACAGTAGTACGGTTAGATTACCTTATTGTTGTTGTCTTGTCACTTATTTCGGTTTGTGACATATTATATATTCAGTTTATTATGGCATGTTCTTTATGTATCTTGTTACGTCCCTCTGAGGACCTAGTTATCTCTCCAGGTGTGTGCTTCTGTGAATTTGCAGGTGTTCTAGCCAAGGCCGTGATCTTCTCTATTCTTTCGAAGACGTTGTGCTTGGTTCGTCTCGTTATTTTATCGATCACTTCTTGTATATTTTATTTGAGATAGTTGGTAGTGGACTTTGTCTCCGTCCAACGATTGTATACATGACAAATTCAAAGTTGCTTTTATATCATTTATTTATCTAGTGGATGAGATTTAGTTATTATGGTTCTACTGCATTTTACAGCTTATGTATACATACAAGGTTTCCATATATTGGAGTGTACTTTGTATGTATGCAGCTGGCATGGATACGTACCTCGTCCTAAGTATTTTGGGACTGGGGCGTTACATATTTTTGTGGTGGCCCATGCAGGTCGAGTTTGCCGTTTCGGGTTATTATTATTATTATCATTATTATTATCATTATTATTATTATTATTATCATTATTATTAGTTCTTATTATTAATATTATTATTATTATTGCTAAAAAGGGAAAAGGGGTAGGCTGTATAGTTACATATTTATTAGTTCTTATTATTATCATTATTATTATTATTATAATTATTATCATATTTATTTAGGGCGTTACATATTTTTGTGGATCCTTATTATTATCATTATTATTATTATTATTATCATTATTATTAGTTCTTATTATTAATATTATTATTATTATTGCTAAAAAGGGAAAAGGGGTAGGCTGTATAGTTTTTAGGGTTATTTTAGTATTGTTAATATTATTATCATTATTATTTGTTATTATTAGTTTTATTGTTATTATTATTAATATTTATTGGCATATGTATACATTATTACTACTATTATTTCAATTGAACAAATATTTCTAGCAATTTCAACTTAACCTTTAGAACACTAAAATATTTTTCCGAATTATATGTACATATATTCGATCAGTTATACTTTTTGGTCTAAATAATTTAGAAGTATTTTAAATATGTGTCTAAAATAGATATTTTAAATTATGAAATTTAGTTCCACCGTAATCATATTTTACAACTTAGAGTATTTTGACTAACAAGGTATAATTTTCAAAAATTTTATAAATATACATATTTTCAAAGTATTTAAGTAAATGATTTTTTACAAGTAAACATGTTTTTAAAGTAATGTAAATATTTTCTAAGAAACTGTATATTTATCTACTTCCACAAATTCTTCCAATATTTCTCATTACTCATGACTAATCACATGTTCCTATTCTCTCGCGATTTTGGATCATTACGTTGACTATGGCTATTGGACTATCGGGATACGTCAGAACATCACACCACCAGACGACACACCAGGCAAGATACCTTGCCATTAAACTGTTTATATTTAGTCTGCATTTATTTTATATATCACTGTTCTTTATTTCTGGTTCTTATAGTTCCTGATTTACTGCCTGTTCAGTGATTATTAATTTACTTTGTTATTATCCTTTGATTGCATATGAACCTAGAGTTAAGGGACTACCGTCTGTAGTGTATCGCATATACCTTGACACAGTTGTACCACGAGGATGTGTGAGATGAGTTGCATATAGAGGTTCTTGTGTGTGGGCTGATCCTCCATGCGCATGCGTTAGGGCTAACTGCTAATAGAGGCATGTTAGGAGACTTAGCAGTTAGTAGAGGTATATGAGACATGGATGTGACTCTATTAGACATTGGGTGGGAAGAACAGTTCCTTAACGTATGGGCCAAGTATGCACTTCCCTATTGTCGGTTATCTCCGCGGGAGATACGGTCCTGGATCCTGATACTGATTTACTGCTGGCCTCTGACATTCGATGAATGTTATGCTTTGAGGTCCCTGGTATCCTGATGGGCCATACCTGAGATTACTGCTACTGAGCCAGAGTGCCCATGCGTTGGAGGTTTGTTCTTAACTGCATGAACACAGTAGTACGGTTAGATTACCTTATTGTTGTTGTCTTGTCACTTATTTCGGTTTGTGACATATTATATATTCAGTTTATTATGGCATGTTCTTTATGTATCTTGTTACGTCCCTCTGAGGACCTGGTTATCTCTCCAGGTGTGTGCTTCTGAATTTGTAGGTGTTCTAGCCAAGGCCGTGATCTTCTCCATTCTTTCGAAGACGATTGCGCTTGGTTCGTCTCGTTATTTTATCGATCACTTCTTGTACATTTTATTTTAGATAGTTGGTAGTGGACTTTGTCTCCGCCCAACGATTGTATACATGACAAATTCAAAGTTGCTTTTATATCATTTATTTATCTAGTGGATAAGATTTAGTTATTATGGTTCTACTGTATTTTACAGCTTATGTATACATACAAGGTTTCCATATATTGGAGTGTACTTTGTATGTATGCAGCTGGCATGGATACGTACCTCGTCCTAAGTATTTTGGGACTGGGGCGTTACAGCTTCCCGATCATCTCCTCCTTCCCCTTCCTCTCCCGCCGGCCGTGCTTCTCGCATCCGCCTCGCAGCCACCCGCGCTGCCTAGCCCGACGCCGGAGACTCCACCCAGCCACCACCCGCCGGCCTCTCTTCCTCACCTTTTCTCCTCACCCCCGCGCCTGTCTGCCCCTCTCCCTCTCGAACGCCGTCCACGCACCCGCCGATCCCTCCTCCAGCTCGACGCTCCGACCGCGCGCTCGCGCACCCCTCCTCGTCGAGCCGTCACCCCCCTCCGAGCTACGCCTGGGCGCGGCAGCCCTGGCCCCAGTCGCAGTCTCTCACGCCGGAGCTCCCACGCCCACTCCTCTTCTTTCTCTCTCCCCCAAACTACTTCTTCTGATCCTTCTTCTTCTTTTTTTATTTTATTATTCTTTCGTTTCTAGAAGAACAGTAGTAAAGGTAAATTATTATTATTATTATTATTATTATTATTAAAAGTATTATTATTTTTGTTGTTTTGTGTAATTAATTATTTTATTTATTTATTTATTTATTTATTTGTTGTTTTATTATTATTATTATTATTATTATTATTATTATTATCATTATTATTACTATGATTGTTATTAGTATTATTATTAAGATTATTATTACTGTTATTATCTATTAATTATCATTATTATTATTAATAATATTATTATTATAAAAATAATTTTTTTGGTATATTGTACTGTGGTATATAATATAAGTATTTCAACAGTAAGCATGTATATATATATATTTTGAAGAATATTATATTATTATTATTATTAATTAGTATCTTTATTTAGTTATTTACTCTCAATATATTATATATATATACATATGTATTATATCCAATAAATTCCTAGAAAGTATTGTGACTAATAAAAATAAATTTCCAAGTTATCAAATATATTTTCAAGTAGTATACGAAACATTTACTAAGTAAATTAAGTTTTTGACCTAAAATGATTTTACTATATTTTGGGATAATAAAATATAGCATTCAAGCATTATAAATAATTTTCTAAAATCATATATATTCTTTATCAAAATTTCTTTGATCATCCTCATGTCCATGAATAAACTCCTTTCACCTATTCTCTCGCCAAATTCTGCACGTCCTCCTATCGACCCATACTAAATTAACCATCTTGGACCCATTGGGACAATCCGTGCCACCATCGGAGGCCCTTTGCGTAGTTGTAACACCGAAGTCGATCTTGTGCCACCTTGATTGTACCACACCAGGCAGCTCACCAGGTGTCGCAACAGGCAAGTATACCTTGCTAATTAACTGTCATATTATTTTCAGCATTTATTTACTTGTTTTGTATTTGTTATTTTTATTTGTTATAAACTGCGCGTCCAAGCCACACTTGGGTGCAAGCGACTCTATTAGTCGTTTTACTTTACTATATGCATGTTAACTTAGTGTTAGCGGACTACCTTCTTGTTGGGGGATATTCTTATATCTCTATTGGCCATGACACTCACACTACACAATATGAGACATTTTGCTAGGGGCATGACTTATGGATTGGCCATCTCTAAGTCGTGTGACGGTAGTTGTTCGTAACTGCTATGACTAGGGTTTTAGAGACTCAAACAGTTACAAAACTGGACGAGCCATGGACATGACTTGAACAGTGTAGAAAATATTGGCGGAGGACAGTCGCTAGTGCGTATGGGAATCCAAACAGGTAAACCACAGTCTCCGGATGGAACTATGGCGATTTATTTGCAGATGCCCTCTGACATTTTAGACGTTACGGACGGATACAGATGACTGGATGCCAGTTACGTACACATAGCCTAAAAACCCACCCATGCGCATGAAAGTTGTCCTCTAAATTGCACATTAGGCGGTTAGAATCTCCTTTGCATATTTGTGACTAGGATAGTATTTTATATATTATTTTATTATTCTGACATTTCATATTAGCTTGTTCTTCCTGTATCTTGCTACGTCCGTCTGAGGACCTGGTTATTTCCCAGGTGTGTACTTTCATGATTCACTGCAGGTGTTCTAGCGAAGGTCGTAATTATCTCCATTCCTTCGAAGACAATTGCGCTTGGTTCGTCTTGCCATTTTATGGATCGATTCTTGTACATTTCTTTCATTGAGATAGTTGGTAGTGGACTTTGTCTCCGCCCAACGGTTGTATCATAAATATTCAAGTTGATTTTTATATTATTATTCTTTTCATTGTGGATGGGATTTAGTTTGTCTTGGATTACTGCATTTTATAGCTTATGTATACATACACGGCCCCTGTACTTCGTATGTATACAGCTGGCATATCTACGTTCCTAGTCCTACGTATATTGGGACTGGGGCGTTACACTATGTGGGTTGTGTTTTGAGTTGGGGGTATTATGTGTTTGAGATATCTGTTATATATGTGTGGGTTTTGGGTTCAGATGTGAGGATTCATGAGATTACTGAGATTGGTATATAAATGTGAATGTTTGATGTGAGTGATATATATATGGGTTTATGTTAACTAGTATGGGCTAATAGCTATATATGAGACTACATGGTTTATCTATATATACTGTAGGATGCACAGTTATGAGACATATATGTGTGGGAGTTGCTAGCATGGCTATATATATATATATATATATATATATATATATATATATATATATATATATATATATATATATATAAGGTTTGTATATATGTACTTGTGTGTTGTGTATTTTATAGGGGTTCAGTTTCCTGAGTTTACATATGGGTTATATATATATTTTTATATATAGATATGTGGGTTGTGTTTTGAGTTGGGGGTATTATGTATTTGAGATATTTGTTATATATGCGTGGGTTTTGGGTTCAGATGTGAGGATTCATGAGATTACTGAGATTGGTATATATATGTGAATGTTTGATGTGAGTGATATATATATGGGTATATGTTAACTAGTATGGGCTATTAGCTATATATGAGACTACATGGGTTTATCTATATACTGTAGGATGCACAGTTATCAGATATATATGTGTGGGAGTTGCTAGCATGGCTATATGTAACGCCCCAGTCCCAAAATACGTAGGACTAGGGACATAGACATGCCAGCTGTATTCATACGAAGTACATAGGCCTCGTATGGATACATAAGCTGTATAATGCAGTAGAACCATAACTAATCTCATCCACACAAAATAAATGAATAAAAGATATCATATAATGATAATGAATTGTCTTGATACAATATGTTGGGCGGAGATAAATCCACTACCAACAAGTAAAGGAAAAATACATGAGAAAAGAAATGATTTTGGCGAGCGAAGCGAAGACGATATAAATGCAATCATCCTTGAAGAAATAGCAATGATCACGGCTAGAGCTAGAACAACTGCGAAAGACAATAGCACACACCTGACGAGATAACCAGGTCCTCAGGGGGACGTAACAAGACACATAATATCATGCCATATAAACTGAATAAATATTGCTCAAATAAATAAGTCAATTGAATTATAACATGGTCCAATACACCCCTATTGAACTAGCTTACCATCCCCCCAACCAAACAAGGACATGAGATAGTAAACTAATTCATGGCGACATATCTTTCCATGCTATGAATCCAATATGGTATCCAGACCCCAACAAGGTTCAATACCTTCTCATCGAAGTAGTAAGTCACACCTACAACCAAATAAGGACAAGATATGACGAACTAATCCGCGACAAGTTATTGTTCCAAGCCATGGTCAGATACAAGTATCCAAACAAAAAGTACTCGTACCTAACGGATAAAGGTGCCTAACCGTTCTAAGTGAAATGTAGTTAAGAACAATCCTTCCAACGCATGGGCCCTGGCTAAATAGGATCGGCATAGTCCCCCTTGGGGCACCAGAGGCCCAATCAGTAAGAGCATAACGTTCCGCAGAACGTCAGTGGCCGTCAGTAATCATGGGTCATCAACCCCGTATCTCCGGCGGAGCTTCCGGGTCACAAGGAAAAGTGCATCGAAGCCCATACGCTAAAGAATTGTCCTTCCCGCCCAATGCCTACTATGTTGTATCCACAATATTAAACCTCTATAACCGCTAAGTCAAACTAGCATACAAATTCTATTAGCGGTTATTCCTATCGCACGGCTTATACGCACCGGTGGCCAGCCAGTCACACATGTCCGTGTTCTACATGCAACACACAACTTCGTGTTACAACGTGTCAAGGCCAATGAATGCAACACACAATATGGTCCCTTAAATCTAGGTTTAATGTGTACAAAAATAATATATAGCAGGAAATATAAATGAACAGTAAGTTCTAACAGGTTATGCCATGTATCACAGTTTATTTTGCATAAAAAATAATAAATAATGCTTGAAATATGAGCTAAAATAAATAAACAACAAATGGCAAGGTGTCTTGCCTGGTAGGACGCCTGGTGTACGGCAATAATCAAGGTGGCACGAACTGCGACTTCGATATAACAACTATGCAAGGTGACCTCGGATGGTGGCACGGACAGTTCCAACGGGTCTAGAAGGGTCAAATTGGTTAGGGTGGACAGAAGGTAGTACAGAATTGGTAAAGGAGTAGGAAAGATGGGCTGAATCACGAGATGGAGAAGAAAAAACCCGTAGAAAGCCAATTAATATATTTGGTTTTAAAAAATATATTTTATAATACTTGAAATATAATTTATTAGTCTTTCAATTAAATACTCAAAAATCGAAAGCCATTTTTAAGGCAAAAGTTCTAAGTTTGTCAAAATAAGTTTTAGTAGGAAGCTACATTTTTTATTAGCCAAAATTAATAAACTAGAAATTTATAGTATAATTTGGTGACTACTTTTATTGACCAAGAAATCTAAAAAGAAAACAAATATATAAGTTTAGGGCTATAAAATAGATTTTGTCAAAGTACTATTTTTGGTAAAATCTACCTTTGAGAATAGTTGGAAAAATAATATTTTCATAGAAATTCCTAAAAAATAATAATGTTTACAAATAAATAGTTTTAGCAATAAGAGCAACAGTAATCATAATAAAAGTAATATGGTTAATAAGAATACTAATGATAATACTTATAAGCATATACATAATAATATATACTAATTATTATACTGGTAATAGTAACCCTAAATAATAATATTAAACATAATAGTAATAATAACGATAATAATAATAACAATAATAATAATAATAATAACTTACATCCAGTCCCCTTTTCTCCGCCTTTCCCGAAGTCAGCAATCAAAAATCAAAGTAAAAAGAAAGAGAGAAGCAAATAGGAAGTGACTTGTGAGGGAAGGAGAGAGAGAATGGGAGAACGAGAGGAGCGGAGAGGAGTGGAGGGTCGGCGGCGATCGGCCGGGGTTTGAGACGGCCGGAAGAGGAGCGGAAGGCTTGGGGGTCAGCGGGTCAGGTCGGCGGAGGAGGAGGAAACGGAGAGGAACGGAGGGGGCGCTCGGAAGGCTAGGCTTGGCCGGGCGTCGACAGAAGGGGGGGTCAAGCTACGGCGTGAGTCTCCGCTCGTTGGGAGGCCGTACCGGTACGAAGACTATTGGTGAAGGCGGCTGGCTAGGTGCGACTAGGCCGGGGAGGTGGTGTACGAGCACCGTGCTCGTCGCGACGGCACGAGAGAGGAGGCCTGACGGGGATAGGTAAGGGTTTGCTATTTTCTTTGTCTTTTCCTTTGGGATGGTGGCGGCGGTGTGGCCAAATTTTGGTAGTGGTGCTGTTGCTTTGGTAGCGGTGGCATGGGTACGGGTGTGCCACGGTGGTGGCCGCTATGGGTGGTTGTGTTGGGTCTGTGGTTTTGTTTGTTTGTTACTTTTGGATGTGGTGGTCGTTGTGGCGGGTAGACGGCGGTTCACGGTTGCGGCGGTGATGATGATGACGGTGGCGGCACTGCCTACGGTGCCACCAGATTTAGGGGCCGGGGTCCGGCGGTGACAGTGGTGTGGTGAAGGAGGAGACAACAAGGGGGTCAGGTGCTGGTGGCGATGGGGTGTGTTTGGCCGAGGTTCGGCCGGGCTGGTCGGGTCTCCGTGGTTGCAGAGTTCTAATGAGGAAAGGAGGAAGTGGTGGTGCGGGCTAGGTGATGGTGGTTGTGATGGCGAGGTCGGAGAGGGTGTGGTGGCAGCGTTGTACCGCAGTGGTCAGGGAGGCGACAATGATGGAGGCTGATGGTGGTGATAATGGTGCCAACTAGTGGTGTCGGTGGCTTGGTCGGGGATGACGGTTTCTCGTCGGCGACGATGACGGCGACGGACAGGGGACAGAAGGCTGGCCGGTGGCATTGAATTTTGGTTAGGCTAGAGATTAGGAATAGGATTTAGGATTGTCCTGGTGTGTCGGACACAATCACTGAAACACGTAGATGTAAGAAAATTATAGTGGATCGGAAAGGGACACGGTCACAATGCACGAAATTGTGTTTGTGGTGATGGAGAAATTTGTGTATTTGTGGGAAATTTATGGAGGAGTACCTGCCTATTTATAGGATGTAGGAATTTCCAGTTGGATAAGGATTATGGATATTTAAACCCAATTAGATAATTCAATCTATTAATTTAAATTAATTCAATAAATCCAAATCCAAATCAAAATCTAATTGAAATCTAGATAATCAACTCAAATTAAATATAAATTCTATCCTAAATTTTAAACTATTTAAAATCAAATCCATAAAATTTAATAAAAGATTTAAATTGCCACAATAATTTCAAAATTATATTTTCCAAAAATACTAATAATAATAATAATTTCAAAAATACATTATTTATTTATAAATAACTATTAAATAATTACGAAATATGCACAAATATTTTTTTTTTACATAATTATGCTTTTCTAGTATACATAATATTATTTATTATTAATAACTTTTAGAAATGAAGTAAAAATAACAAACTTAGAAATGATATCAAAATAATTATTATATCTATTATTTTGAAAGAGAAAACATTTTTCTAAAAATATGTACGCTCGCACATATTCGCACTCGTCGAGCAATTACGAAAAATAAAATTTTGTGCGCGGCGTACAATACGACTACGCGACGTACAATACAAAATTTTAAATCAGTACTAAATTTAATAAAAAATAAATAAAAAAATAATAGAAAGTTAGGAGTTTTATATCCTACCCAACTTAAAAGAATTTTGTCCTCAAAATTAAGAATTAGTAGGGGATGTTAAGGCACAAAAGGGTATCAATAGGATCGAGTTATTAAGCGGGGCAAAGAAATGACATTTAACAAAACATGCATTAGAGTCATTTTTTCAATAATGGAGAAGATAATCATGGATTAACGCAAGGAGAAAAATGGTTAAGATAACGCGCAATAAAGAATGGTATGGGTTCAAGAAGTAAATTAGAGACCTTAAAGTTATGGTCTCTTGAGAGTAGGTTGAGGGCACGATTAAGGGAACGAAATAGATTCACTTAAATTAAGCGATTAGAGGGTCTTGATAGAGCGAGCAGTTTAGGAAGAAGATATAGCAACATTGAGTGATAATGGTCCTACTCGATAGGAAGGCTAGAGGAAGTGCTAGTACAACGTCTTCGTCTTTCTAAAATAGGTGAAGGCGAAAGCAATATAGAGTTCGAAGGAGGCGTTACCGAATAGGAATACGTGGTTCAAAGGCGATCGAATAATTCAAAAGGAGTTGCCAAGGCAGTCACGGATGGGACTCTAGAGGACAAGTTTAGCTAGGTCCCCATCCACGTAGAACGATAGATAAAAGCGAACCAAAGTGCACTCGGTTGATCAGACCATCATGCACCGGTTCTGATTAGACAATATGTTAGTGAGCGCGCTCAATAGCATAAGTCATGAACAAACTCGATAAATGGATGAGTTTGCAAAACTAGATTACAGTAGCAACATTAGTCAAGGTGGTAAAAACATAGGCACGGAAGACTAAGATTGGAAGAAGGTAAAAATTGGTTCGAACTTCTAAAGGATATAAGTCATGTCATGTGATGGTCTTCATACAGTCCTCCTATAGTCTTTTTGTCCAAGTCTTTGGGTGGCTAGATGGGTTAGGGTCTTCTAAATTCTAGAATCTAAGCAGACTTGCTAATATAGGTCACAAGGACAAAGGGATTGCTAGGTCATAAGGCATTCTACCCAACTTAAAAGAATTAAACTAATGGTGTTTTAGGACAATGTCTAACTAGTAGGGTCAATCTCTAGCAAGCACGAAGGAAAGATAAGAATAATGATAGAAGGAATCAAGCAAGATGCAATCGATGAGTCGAACGGTAGTTCGAATATGGAATCGAGGAAAGAGGTCAAGTATGTGGATGAGATCCTAGACTTCTAATCCTATTCGCAGGCTTTCTTGGTACGGTAAAGTAACCAAACAATTTATCTTGACCTGCATGGGCCACCACAAAAATATGTAACGCCCCAGTCCCAAAATACATAGGACTAGGGACGTAGACGTGCCAGCTGTATTCATACGAAGTACATAGGCCTCGTATGGATACATAAGCTGTATAATGCAGTAGAACCATAACTAATCTCATCCACACAAAATAAATAAATAAAAAATATCATATAATGATAATGACTTGTCTTGATACAATATGTTGGGCGGAGACAAATCCACTACCAATAAGTAAAGGAAAAATACATGAGAAAAGAAATGATTTTGGCGAGCGAAGCGAAGATGATTTAAATGCAATCATCCTTGAAGAAATAGCGATGATCACGGCTAGAGCTAGAACACCTGCGAAAGATAATAGCACACACCTGGCGAGATAACCAGGTCCTCAGGAGGACCTAACAAGACACATAATATCATACCATATAAACTGAATAAATATTGCTCAAATAAATAAGTCAATTGAATTATAATATGGTCCAATACACCCCTATTGAACTAGCTTACCATCTTCCCAACCAAACAAGAACAGTAGATGTTAAACTAATTCACGACGACATATCTTTCCATGCTATGAATCCAATATGGTATCCGGACCCCAACAAGGTTCAATACCTTCTCATCGAAGTAGTAAGTCACACCTACAACCAAACAAGGACAAGATGTGACGAACTAATCCGCGACAAATTATTGTTCTAAGCTACGGTCAGATACAAGTACCCAAACAAAAAGTACTCGTACCTAACAGATAAAGATGCCTAACCGTTCTAAGTGAAATGTAGTTAAGAACAATCCTTCCTACGCATGGGCACTGGCTAAATAGGATCGGCGTAGTCCCCCCTTGGGACACCAGAGGCCCAATCAGTAAGAGCATAACGTTCCGCAGAACGTCAGTGGTCGTCAGTAATTATGGGTCATCAACCCCGTATCTCCGACGGAGCTTCCGGGTCACAAGGGAAAGTGCTTCGAAGCCCATACGCTAAGGAATTGTCCTCCCCGCCCAATGCCTACTATGTTGTATCCACAACATTAAACCTCTATAACCGCTAAGTCAAACTAGCATGCAAATTCTATTAGCGGTTATTCCTATCGCTCGGCTTATACGCACCGGTGGCCAGCCAGTCACGCATGTCCGTGTTCTACATACAACACACAACTTCGTGTTACAACGAGTCAATGCCAATGAATGCAACACACAAGGTGGTCCCTTAAATCTAGGTATAATGTGTAAAAAAATAATAAATAGCAGGAAATATAAATGAACAGTAAGTTCTAACAGATTATGCCATATATCACAGTTTATTTTGCATAAGTAAAATAATAAATAATACATAAAATATGAGCTAAAATAAATAAACAACAAATGACAAGGTGTCTTGCCTGGTAGGACGCCTAGTGTACTACAATAATCAAGGTGGCACGAACTGCGACTTCGGTGTAACAACTATGCAAGGTAATCTCGGATGGTGGCACGGACAGTTCCATCGAGTCCAGAAGGGTCAAATTGGTTAGGGTGGACATAAGGTAGTACAGAATTGGTAAAGGAGTAGGAAAGATGGGTTGAATCACGAGATAGAGCAAAAAAAAAAAACTGTAGAAAGCCAATTAATATATTTGGTTTTAGAAAATATATTTTATAATACTTGAAATATAATTTATTAGTCTTTCAATTAAATACTCAAAAATCGAAAGTCATTTTTCAGGCAAAAGTTCTAAGTTTGTCAAAATAAGTTTTAGTAGGAAACTACATATTTTTATTAGCCAAAATTAATAAACTAGAAATTTATAGTATAATTTGGTGACTACTTTTATTGACCAATATATCCTTAGAAAATGTAAAATCTAAAAAGAAAACAAATATATAAGTTTAGGGCTATAAAATAGATTTTGTCAAAGTACTATTTTTGGTAAAATCTACCTTTGAGAATAGTTGAAAAAATAATATTTTCATAGAAATTCCTAAAAATAATAATGTTTACAAATAAATAGTTTTAGCAATAAGAGCAACAGTAATCATAATAAAAGTAATATGGTTAATAATAATACTAATGATAATACTTATATGCATATACATAATAATATATACTAATTATTATACTGCTAATAGTAACCCTAAATAATAATATTAAACATAATAGTAATAATAACGATAATAATAATAATAACAATAATAATAATAATACTAACTTACATCCAGTCCCCTTTCCTCCGTGTTTCCCGAAGTCAGCAATCAAAAATCAAAGTAAAAAAAAAGAGAAGCAAATAGGAAGTGACTTGTGAGGGAAGGAGAGAGAGAATGGGAGAACGAGAGGAGCGGAGAGGAGTGGAGGGTCGGCGACGATCGGCCGGGGTTTGAGACGGTCGGGAGAGGAGCGGAAGGCTTGGGGGTCAGCGGGTCAGGTCGGCGGAGGATGAGAAAACGGAGAGGAACGGAGGGGGCGCTCGGGCGGTTAGGCTTCGCCGGGCATCGACATGAGGGGGGTCAAGCTGCATCGTGAGTCTCCGTTCGTTGGAAGGCTGCGCCGGTACGAAGACGATTGGTGAAGACGGCTGGCTAGGTGCGGCTAGGCCGGGGAGGTGGTCTACCAGCACCGTACACGTCGCGACGGCACGAGAGAGGCGGCCTGACGGGGATAGGTAAGGGTTTGCTATTTTCTTTGTCTTTTCCTTTGGGATGGTGGCGGCGGAGTGGCCAAATTTTGGTGGTGGTGCTGTTGCTTTGGTGGCGGTGGCATGGATGCGGGTGTGCCTCGGCGGTGGCCGCTATGGGTGGTTGTGTTGGGTCTGTGGTTTTGTTTATTTGTTACTTTTGGCTGTGGTGGTCGTTGTGGCGGGTAGACGGCCGTTTACGGTTGCGACGGTGATGATGATGACAGTGGCGGCACTGCCTACGGTGCCACCAGATTTAGTGGTCGGGGTCCGGCGGTGACAGTGGTGTAGTGAAGGAGGAGACAATAAGGAGGTTAGGTGCTGGTGGCGATGGGGTGTGTTTGGCCGAGGTTCGGCCGGGCTGGTCGGGTCTCCGTGGTTGCAGAGTTCTAGTGATGAAAGGAGGAAGTGGTGGTGCGGGCTAGGTGATGGTGGTTGCGATGGTGAGGTCGGAGAGGGTGTGGTGGCAGCGTTGTACCACAGTGGTCAGGGAGGCGGCAATGATGGAGGCTGATGGTGGTGATAATGGTGCCAACTAGTGGTGTAGGTGGCTTGGTCGGGGATGGCGGTTTCTCGTCGGCGAAGATGGCGGCGACGGACAGGGGACAGAAGGCTGGCCGGTGGCAGTAAATTTTGGTTAGGCTAGAGATTAGGAATAGGATTTAGGATTGTCCGGGTGTGTCAGACACAATCATTGAAACATGTAGATGTAAGAAAATTATAGTGGATCGGAAAGGGACACGGTCACGATGCACGAAATTGTGTTTGTGGTGATGTAGAATTTTGTGTGTTTGTGGAGAATTTATGGAGGAGTACCTGCCTATTTATAGGATGTGGAAATTCCCAGTTGGATAAGGATTAGGGATATTTAAACCCAATTAGATAATTCAATCTATTAATTTAAATTAATTCAATAAATCCAAATCCAAATCAAAATCCAATTTAACTCTAGATAATCAACTCAAATTAAATATAAATTCTATCTTAAATTTTAAACTATTTAAAATAAAATCCATAAAATCTAATAAAAGATTTAAATTGCCACAATAATTTCAAAATTATACTTTCCAAAAATACTAATAATAATAATTTTAAAAATATATTATTTATTTATAAATAACTATTAAATAATTACGAAATATGCACAAATATTTTTTTTTACATAATTAAGCTTTTCTAGTATACAAAATATTATTTATTATTAATAACTTTTAGAAATAAAGTAAAAATAACAAACTTAGAAATGATAGCAAAATAATTATTATATCTATTATTTTGAAATAGAAAACGTTTTTCTAAAAATATGTACGCTCGCACATATTCGCACTCGTCGAGCAATTACGAAAAATAAAATTTCGTGCGCGACGTAAAATACGACTACGCGACGTACAATATAAAATTTTAAATCAGTACCAAATTTAGTAAAAAAATAAATAAAAAAATAGTAGAAATTTAGGGGTTTTACACTATATATATATATATATATATATATATATATATATACAAAAAAAAAAAGGTTTGTATATATGTACTTGTAGGTTGTGTATTTGATAGGGGTTCAGTTTTCTGAGTTTACATATGGGTTATATATATATATATATATATATATATATATATATATATATATATATATATATATATATATATATATATATATATATAAGTATCATATATGAGTGATATGTTAGGTTGGTATATCTATATATAGATAGGTATGTAGGATATATATATCTGTGATGCTGTTATATGATATGTATATAGTTATGTATATATGTTGTATGTATATGCTATGGTTATGAGTCTATAGGTATGTATGAGTTATGAGTATGTGTGGGGTTTTATATATATATATATATATATATATATATATATATATATATATATATATATATATATATATATATATATATATATATATATATATATAGTTGAGGGTATATAGGTATATATGAGTATTAGGGATATATGGATATAGATAAGGGTATTGATGTGATGTATAGGTAATGGTATTTATATATGGTATTGAATATAGGGTATAGGTTTATGTATTGTTATATCTTGGTATTTTAGCCTATACCTTGAGATACCCTACAGTATGACCTAGAATGGACCCAATAGGCCTAATTGAGCTTGTTGACTAGAGTTTGACCAAACCCTAGACAGTTGACCAAGTTAGCCTTAGATGTTGACCTAGTTTGACTAGATGGTTGACCAGAGTTGACCAAGAGTTAACTATGACCTAGAATGGCCTAGTATCATGTAGATTGCATTATAAACTTCAATTATTTTATATTGAACTTTTTATAATCTGTACTGCTCTAAATATGACTTTGTACTCTAGTTTGGACATCTATACATATCAGTTGCTCAGGTTATCAGGCAAGTACATTATCTGATCGTTTTCATTCATGATAGTATCTATATTGCCTGCTTTAGACTACTATACTAGATGCTGTCACGTTGTTAACACGGATTGGTACTATATGGATCTTTTCATGAGATGTTATCCCCTTATCGGGTGCCTCGGGTATTTCGTGTTCATGTACTTTATCATGTGCATCATGTACTCCTTGTACTCGAATCTCTTCATGTACACTCATGTGCTCTCATGTTCACATGTGCTTCATGTATAACTAACTATCATATACGTAACATAAATTGACAAGATCCTTGTGTATTGATTGGGGTAAGGGTGAGTAGAAGTGGTTATGTGATCAATTTCCAAGTAGTTTCGTCATGTACAACTCTGTTAACTTAGGCATGTGCAACCCAAACCGATTACATAACCATCTTGTGCTCTAAATTACTTATATTCACTTACAGTTATTATTTTCTATATAACCTTCATGTACTCAGATTTATCTGCTTTTACTATTTACGTATATCTTTCTACAGCATTTCATGTATTTTATTCTACTGTTAGCTCTATATTTCCTACCATGTTTTGGAACTGCTTTCTAAGATATGTGCTCGTTCCTGTCCTGATAGGATAACATTGAAATTTTATAGATAACTTGGAGGATTCCAGCTAGCCTAGAGGAGACACCATTGAAGCTTGAAATAGATTGTTAGGTTATTGTCTAGTTGTTATTTTCAGTTATTTCATGAGATGTATTTATTTCATACTCGATATGTGTGGTGATGATAACACTAAACTTCTTTAAATCTGGTTTTTGTATTAAACCTTATGATCCTTTTGTCTATTCTATTTCGTGCTGATTATATCTCTTAGTTATTTTGTGATTGAGTTATATCCTTCTGAGATTGTCCTCCATTAGGAGAGTATGTTATATTGAGTTTAGTTATGATTAAGACCTAGGAGGGTGTTTTACCGTCGACAGTACGGCGTAGGCTGGACGTACCCACAGTCTCGTGCCCTTTCACTGGGTGTGGGTCATGACACGTTTTTAGTGGTGGCCCATGCAGGTCGAGATTCGCATTGATGCGATATCGTAGTAGCGCAATGACTTAGTTGTACTACTACGAGCCTGCGATAGAATATAGAAAATAGGGTATTAGAATGAGAGGATACTCAATCACAGTTAGAATTTCTTGAGAGATTTCTGGGACTAAGCCTTGAATTCTACACTATTGCTGAAATTCTTCCCACTCACATAATGTAGTTACATGTACTTCTGGCTGCACATTAAAGTTCCTGTGCCAGCCTGGTTTTAGTGTATAATTTTGGGCGTCTACAAGTTTACTCTCAAGAGACGGCCTGCTATCTCTGTCCATACACTATAGGTGAGTTCTTTATTAAAGAGACATGGCATGAAGTCTTGCGCTTCCCTTGCGGTGCTACGCCGTTATGACATGGCCAAAAGCCGAGGCATTACCCCTATGGGGAACCTCATCGTAGTGTCATACTACTGTAGCATGAGGTCACAGCCTCTTTGTAGTGCCATACTACCCAACATGAAGCCTTAGGCTCCCTTACGGTATTACGCTGCAACGACATGGCTTACAAGGCCGAGGCCCCTATCCGGGTACCTTATCATGGTGTCGTGCCACTATAACATGAGGAATACCTCCTCTTTGTAGTGTTGACTACCTCTCTTTAATTTCAACATACAACATTAGGCTACCTGCCTATTTGTGGTGCTACTCCGCTGTGACTTGGCTCGCAAAGCTGAGGCATTACCCCTTTCGGGAACCTCATGGTGGAGTCACCCCACTGTAGCATGGAGGTTTACTCCTTGTAGTGCTGTGCTACCATGCTTCCTGTAAAGCACACCAGGCATTCGCTCTACATAAGAATTCATTGAGGCATTTAAGCCAACCTCTCACATGATCCGTTTTTCACAAAAAATAATAGTAGATAATAGTGGTTGTAGGTCCGTAACCTCTCCATGCCACAAAGGACATGTACCTACTATTTCTGATACTTTTTCAGTTAACGGTCCTCCCTTGAACCAAAAGCTAGATGCCTAGTAGATTTCTCTTTGAACTAATAGCATAAAACTTTATGGTAGGATTACAATAACATAATATCAAAATGCCTTCAAGCCCATTTTTCTTGCTGTGTCATCGACCAGCAGTGCTTGAGGCCCTTGGTGAACGGATATGCCAGGTTCTCCTGACTCCGAACATCAATCACTGCAATAACACCTCTCTTGATGAGATCGTGTATTACCCTATGCTTTAACCGTACACTCCTCTTCTTTCTATTGAAGAGGTCATTTGATGCCACCGTCGCAGTTGCCTGGTTATTGCAGTATATCGGTATTGCCGATATTTGTGCCCTAACCACTGGAAGATCATACATGAGCTCTCGAAGCCATTCTACTTCCTCCGTTGCGGTATCAAGTGCAAAAAACTCAGATTCCATGGATGACCGCAATAGCATAGTCTGCTTCTTTGACTTCCACGATATAACAACTCTACCCATTGTAAAAATAAATCCACCTGTGGACCTCTCGCTCTCTAACTCTGAGCACCAGCTGGCATCACTGAAGCCTTCTACTACCGACGGATCTTCGCTGTAGTGCAGTGCATATGACTGAGTCTTCTTGAGATATCTCATAATCCGTTTCACGACTTTCCAGTGCTCAACGCCTGGGTTGCTTGTGAAACGACTCAGCATTCCCATGGCGAAAGCTATGTCATACCTTATGGCAGTAGAAGCATACAACAAACTTCCGATAACGCTTGCGTACTCCAGCTACCTTACGCTTTCCCTCGAATTAGGCTTCAGCTTCAGATCATACCTGTAAGGCGTGTCAATCCCTGGAAGATCTTGATACCCGTAACGTGTGATCATCTTCTCAATATAATGAGACTGTGACAGCGCTAGTCCAGTGTCTGTCCGGATGATCTTGACCCCTAAGATCACATCAGTTCCCCCAGTCCTTTATACTGAACTTGCTCGAGATGAACTTCTTTGTCTCCGTGACATAGCCCATATCCGTACCTAGGATTAGCATGTCGTCCACGTACAGACAAACGATTACACTCTTCCATCATCGAACTTTGTGTAAACACACTTGTCTGTCTCGCTGAACCTGTAGCCATTTGACCTTATAACCTTGTCAAATTTCTCATGCCATATCTTGGGAGCTTGTTTAAGACCGTACAAGGATTTCACCAACTTACAGATTTTGTCTTCAAGACCCTTGACGACAAATCCCTCAGGCTGTTGCATACAAATCTCTTCGATCAGCCCGCCATTTAGAAAAGCCATTTTCATATCCATCTGATGTATCACCATCTTATGTATTGCTGTGAGAGCAATCAACACTCTGATGGTGGTCATCTGGGCTACTGGGGCATACATGTCAAAGTAGTCGATCCCCTGCTTCTGAAAAAACCCCTTAGCTACCAACATAGCCTTGAACTTGTCAAAAGTTCCATCTACTTTCATCTTCTTCTTGAAGATCCATTTACATCTGATGGGTTTTGCTCTTCAGGAAGATCAACCAACACCCAAGTGTTATTTGAGGTGATGGAATCAATTTCATTATCTATCGCCTCCCTCCAGAAAACTGCGTCTCTGGTCTTCATCGCCTCATCATAGGTAAATGGATCTGCTTTCACATGATAGGTGAGAAGGTCATTTCCGAAGTCCTTCGGTCTCCTCACACGCTTAGCTGATGGCTTAGCGAGTTCTGGTTCAACCGTTGTGTCACTACCACATTTTTAGCATAACGATATTTTGGTCATTTGTGACTTTTTGTGGATTTGAAATTTATTAATTAAATATGTGCTAATTAATTAATTAAGCCTTAACCTAGAAGTTAACCTAATCTAGATATGATCATGAGACTAGATATTACATTAGAATCTTCTAAGCTAAGTGCCAAGATTAGAAATATCTAAATATTACCTTTATTAAGATATTTTAGCTAAAACCCTAATTCCTATGGGCCTTTCCTTAGAAAGCTTAAATTGAATTGCTAAAGCCTACACATGACTAAATATCTACCCCAAACCTAAACCCTGGCCATGCTTGGCCGGCCATAGCAGCAAGAGAGGCCCCCTTTCCCCATATTTAATGTCTCTTCATTCATTTCTTGCCTCTTTTGAAAAGCCCCTTCAAACCCTAGTTTGTTCTTCCCCAAATTTCTCCAATTTCTCCATTTCTCCTTCAAATTGAGCCTAGTCTCTTGCATTGAGATCTATTGCCGCTATAGAGGCTATGTGAGGCTAGCTAGCAAGAATTTGGAGCACATTGGCCCATAGCTTTTGGAGAAGGACATCTTCCTTAGAGGTTTTTATTGAGATATAACTCTCAATAGGTAAATAGCCCTAAACCCCTTTAAATTTCTGTATTCTCTTCATGAATGCATCCATCTAGGTGTCCCGGACTTGTAGATGTATTTTGGTAGGATTTCGTATCCGTTTGGTAGGCGTATCGGACGCGTGTAGGTGTATTGGAACACGTGTTCGATGAAATGCTTCTATGAACTGTTTATTCATATTTTCCAAAACAAATTTCATAAATCAGTAGCCCTATATATGTGTTTTGATTCCCCTTTGCACTGAGCACGTTTCTGTGTCAGATTTGTGTCCAAAATTGGACACGAGTCGCAGTACGACACTATCGCACGCGTGTCCTGCTACTCGTGCACGGTTTCTCCTCGAGTAGGACACGTGGACACTTGCCATTTGGCATAGAGGTGGGGGACATGACTGACAAGTCAGCCCCCAAGTTTTATGTCAAATGGATTCGTGTCGGACATCATATCGAGTGTGCATACGTTTTGCACTGACTGCGCACAGTCAAATTTCTTCGACTGAAACGCGTCTCGTGCCCCTCGTGGACACGTCATGGACACCAAGTGAGGTGTCGACCACGAAGACCAACATCCCAGCTACACGTTGACATGAGCACGTGGCCTCTAGTGCCCTGTGTCGTGTCCAAACCTACCCGACACATCCCTACCAAACCGCACTACACAATTTTCTGATACTCATCAGTTTGAGTATTTTGGACACCTCGTGTCCAGTTTTCTGGACACGTAGACACCCCCTTACACGTGCACATGTGTGTGACACCTGTCACGACCCGCACCCACTGTTAGGGTACGAGACGTAACAACGCCCAGCCTACGCCGCAGTGTCGGCGGTAGAACGCTGTCCTAGGTCAATCATCTATCAATACCAAGTACCTGTACAGTTTATACTCTCCGAATGGAGGTGACATAACAATATACATCTCAATCACATCTAGGGTAGAAGAACGAAAGACAGATAGATAGATAGTAACTCAAGAGAACAGTATCATAGATGAATAAGTCTAAGTGTCTAGTACAACATAATACCAGAATGTCAACTCATAATACAATAAGTCTAAGAGTCTATATATATCTCAACATCTCAAAATACAACTCAGAATGTGAGACAAAAAGATAATACCGAAAGACTGTCTAGCTAAACTAGCCTAGACTACTGGGGCAACATCCTCAGCTGCAGGTGGATCCTGCTGAGGGTCCACAACATAAGTATCATCTAGTCCTGCTCCATAATAGGTAGACACCAGGGCCTCCTCCTCATCCTCTGTAATATTTTTAACAGGTCCAATCAGGACGGGAACGAGCACAATACATCTCACGCAGTGCATAGCAGGTTAGGAAATACGATACAGACAATAGAGTAAGATACATGAACTGCTGAAAGGAAATATACGCTGTAAAAGAGATAGCTGTAATGAAATATCTACTGTATATAGAGAACTGTAAGTGACTAGTGATGTAGAGCACAAGATAGGCATGTGAATGGCTAGAATTTATACATGATTACACTACTGAGTTTGCACATGATTACACTACTTTAGAATTATTCACATGTCCACTTCTACTCCCCCGTTACCCCAATCAATACACAAGGATCTATACAAGTTACGTTATTGTACATGATATCACATGGGGCCCATGAAAGGGTGCACATGATAGTATACATGAGGGCTCAGTAAACATGAGAGTACATGATCACATGAGTGCACATGAATAATGGAAGCATAGGAGTACATGATGATAGTGAAACACACATAACATGAAGTACCCGATGCTTCCGAGGGGGATAACATCTCATGTAAAGATCCATATAGTACCAATCCATGTTACCAATGTGACAGCAACAAGTAAAGTAATCTAGAGCGAGAAGTAAAGCCTGAACAAGTATGAAACGGTCAGAGAATGTACTCGCCTGATAACTGAATGTCTGAAGAGGATATACTGTCTGAGGAGAGGTGTATGGCTCCTAATCAGAGCAATACAAGTCACAATGTATCCACAATGGTAAAAATAAAGTATACAATGCATACTACATGATTCTAGGTCAATCTGGTCAAAAGTCAACTCTGGGTCAACTCTAATAGTCAAACTAGGTCACAGGAAGTCATACTAGATCACAGGGAATCAAACTAAGTCAAATAGAGTCAAACAAGGTCAAACAAGTCAAATACTAGTCAACATGATCAATCTGGGTCAAGTCTAGGTCAAACTTAGACCAACTAAGGTATTGGTCAAACAAAGACCAGTCAATAAGGTAATTGGGTCAAACATGGTCAGACTAGTTGAACTAGTCATTTTTAGGTCAATTAGGTCATGGTTTGACCAATAGTTGACTTTAGTCAACCTTTAGTCAACAAGGGTTAACTAGTAGGGTTTTGGGCCTTTAGGTCAAATTGAGTTAGCCCCCAAGCCATAGGCTAGTAGCCTAGGCCATAGGCTATTGCTTAGGTTTCTATATAAACCTATACCTAGTAAGTTATCTATATATACATCAATATAGGCCTAACTATATATAATACAACCACCCACATATTTATATATAAAAATAATACTATGTATATCTAATACAATATATATATATCATATATATATAGATATACTCCAACTATCTACTACCTACATATCAATATATGAATACTATACATAATATCATCACCCATATCTATATATATATAATGACACTACATGAGAATTTATACAAATATATATATATATATATATCAATATATATATATATATATATACATATATATATTAATTTCCTATATATATACACTACATATATACATAGAGGGAAGTGAGAGGGAGAGTGAATTTGAGTGTGAGAGAGAAAGATGGACAGTAAATGGGGGGGGGGGGGAGTTTCAGATTTCCTGAAACTGGAAATCCCAGCCCCCAACCTATACACACACACACACCTAATATATACATATATATATATATAACTTATTTATATATTACATATATACATAGAGAGAGGGAAGAGAGAGACATAGAGTGAGAGAGAGAGTGAAGGACAGTGAGGGAGAGTTAGAGTGAGAGAGAGTGAATGAGAGAGAGACAGAGATAGAGGAAGAATGGTCTGGACAGGGGGGAGGGGTTCCTGAAATCAGGAACCAAGTTGGCTCCCCAACACACACACACATAATACATATATACACACATATGTATATATATATAACTACACACACACACCACCAATTCTCCCCAAAATCGACCCACACCCTCAAATACATATGTACTACACATATACACACTAAAATACACTAGTCCAATGTATTAAACATGAAGAAAATCGATTTGAAACTCGATTTCCAAAACTGGAAAATAATCCCCAAAACTGAAAACTGTGCACTGTTACTCGATAACTAGGTAAACCTAATTTCTCCTACAAATCGAGCTAAGACCCAAATCAAAGGGTTGGTAACTAAGCCCCTAGGTGTCCTCTAGTGTCTAGGGTCCCTGATACTGCACCACGACACGACACAACGTGTCCAAACACAAAAGAACCCAAACGGGTAAATCACAGTGTCACAGCGTCGTGCACGCGTGCACTTAGCTCTAGGACACGACACACGTGATATTGTGTCTCGTGCTCGTGTCAGTAGGTAGGGTAGGTCTAGGGGTATGTGTCAGTGTGTCTGCACGGTGTCCACGTGTCTCACAGAGTCGACACGAGACACGTATCAGTCGAGGAAACTCGACTGTTACACACTATTTCAGACAGCGTCGTGCGGTGAGTCACGTGCCTCGTGCTCGTGTCACAGGACACGACGCACCACGTGCTCGTGTCCACGTATATGCCACATGAAGGGCTACACGATGGTGTCATTACGAGGCACCCAAGTGTCGTGTCTGCGCGACACGACACGCTCGAAGTTGCCCTCGCGCGCGTGTGCACTGACAGCCCGTGTCCAGTGCGAGTGAGTTTTCTCACTCGACAGGACACGAGGCGACACCAAATTTTGGGGACATGTTCGCAGACATTGCCCCCGTGTCCGTGTCAAAAATCTCGTGTCCTAGTGCACTGTACAGTGAGTACGAGAGGTGAGGTAGCAGGGCATTAAAGTGTACACTGTGCTGTGTCCTGGCAGTGTGTCCAAGTCGATTTTCGACACGAAAATGACACCGTGTCGTGTTCAGTCAAGTGGGGTTGTGACCTAGGTGTCTAGGGCTACCCAAAAACATATTTTATTTCACATTTTAATAAAAACCAGTTCTTTGTGGCATTTCAACAAACACAGTTTCCTAGTCTAGGATACGTGTCCGATACGGACACCAAACCAACTCAAAATCCTACCAAACTTGTCCTACAGTACCCTAGTACCTAGATGCATGCAAATATGAAGAAAAATCAGAGTTTTAACTAAGTTTGAGAGCATTTACCTATTTGGTGAAAAATCAAGAAAACACCCAAGTAGGGGGAGGGGGTGTTCTTCCACTTGGTGATGCCCAAAGCCCTTCAAATTCCTTGATAGCAGGCCCTAACTAGTACCCTCTAGTGTAGGGGAGTCCAATGCAAAAGACTAGAGTGAATTTGGTTCAAATTTGAGGAAGTTATCAAGGTTTGAAGAAATGGAATTTTTCTATGTTAAAATTCATGTAAAATTCTTCATGAATGATACATTGGGTTAATATAGGATGGTGTAGGGCTAGGGGGGTGCCCTATGGCCGGCCAAGACTAGGGGGGTGTCCTTGGGCTTGCTTCATGGAGAAGGCAAAGACTTTAGGTGCTAAAGGCTTGATCTTTTGAGTGATTTAAGCAAAATATCTAAAATATAATATCTAGATATTTATCCTCCTTTACCCAATGTAAATATCTTTTCCCTTATCATTCTAGGTTAGTGGCTAACCTATGGATTAGGGTAGACTAGGTTAGGGGCTCTCATGACACTTAACAATAATTTAAACAATAATAAAAACACATAATTCCAAATAATTCTAAATAAATTCTAGAAAATTACCAAAATACCCTTTTAGGCTAAAATCACTAATTTGGTGTTCTAAGCCTATGGCTAAGCTCTCATGGTCATGGCAACATCTAGGTTAGAGAAAACTAGGGTTTACACTAAGGTTTTGCTAGTAAGTCACAAAGTCATAAGTCATGACTTAGAAAATGGTTTATCAAACTAAAATTACCAAAAATCATGTCATGACTAAAATACCACTAATAAATAATAAAAATAATAAATTTTCAAAAATCTCCAATTTCAAAAAACTGGGTGTTACAAGTCTACCCACCTTAAAATAATTTCGTCCTCGAAATTTAGATGGTCGTACTCCTTCTAGGTCAAACCTCCAACAATCAAGGACGAAGCCACTACCTAGGCAACATACAAGGTCAACAAGCAAAATAGGGGTAGTAGACCTATATTGGGTCATGTCCAAAAATTGGCTGGCAGTTTTAGGTCATAAGGTGTCCTTAATTCAAATCGAAGCCAAAAGTAACTCCATGGGATAAATCAGGATGGAGCCTCGGGTCAGGAAAATCGTACTAAGTAAATGAAGCATATGATGGTATGCCTGAGTGGGACACTAAGGTCATGGGTGTAGTATGTCATGTCTAGGTCATGTACGTAAAGTCAGTTTTGAGAAAACAACTAGTCTTGTGCTCCAAATTTAAAAGTCACGGTAATGTGCCTACGATGATCACAATTTAGAGTGGGAAAGGTCTATGGCCTAAATTGAACCAAAAATCGTGATGAAATAGTGGTACCAGGGGAACAGGTTAAATGGAACAGTCTGCGGTCTCATCTAGGTGCACTAGTCATTCTAGATCAATACTGTCCTATGGTATCAAAACGTTCAAGCAATCTAAGGTGTCCTAATTAGGAAGGTAAGGGAACAACAATCATCAAGGCTATAGGGTCGTCTACCATCCTATATGAAAATGGGTTATTAACAAGTGAGAAATCATTAAAGTTACCATTCCATAAAAAGAAAATTGAAAATTTAGGTACAAACAATCACAAATAGATTTTAGTCTTGACACGATCTAAGTTGATCAATTTTTAGAATAAATCGAGATTGGGCAAGATAGAAAATTAATGAAATCAAGTATGAGCACGAGCATCCAATGATGAAGATCCAGGTCATGATTAAATTTAATCCAACTGGATATGAATACGAGGTTCATAGGTGATAAAATAATTCCAAGGAGAATTGTCAAGGCTGTTGTGGATAAGATTCTAGGGTAAGTTTAACTGTGTCTCTATCCACGTAGATTAATATATGAAAAGCGAACCAAAACGCAATAGGTTGATCAGACCATCATGTGCCGGTTCTGATTAGATAATATATTAGTGGGTGTACACCCAATAAAATATATCATGATCAAGCTCGAAAAGGATAAGCTTGTAAAACCAAGGATAAATTTATAGCATAAGATATAAGTAAGGGTGGAAATAATGAAAGAAGATACATAGTCCAAGATCCTTAACCAATCGGGTCAAGCATCCAAGGTAAGGTACAAGGTTAAGTATTTAAGGATTCAAGCAGAACACCATCACATGCCAGGTCGGAAGAGTTGTGCCAAGGTGGATCTCTAATTGAAATAAGAATCAATTTATTATCATGGTAGAGGTTATAGTTTAGCCATTTGACCAGAAAATCATATCAAGAAAATAGAGTACAAGTAGACGGGTTTTAGTGGGACATGGAATACCTACATGAAGGTAGGCTAGTCTAGGTCTTATATGTGGAGTTTGTTGAAAGGTAACAGCTAGTATTATATTCTGAATATCTAAGTTACGGTAAAGGACGTCCAATGATCTAGAATAGAAAGTGGGAGTTCAAGACGTGATAATTGATGCAAAAATTAAAGAAGATCAAATTAACCCACGGAATAAAATTAATTAGGAATCTAGTAAATAACTTAGGAACACAGTCCTAGGGATAGATAGGCTACTAGATGAATATAGTTAGGGTTCGATCAATCAAGGGTCAAGGTTAGAAGGTCTCAATAAAGTCTTTATTTGAGGAAACGTCGAGTAAGTCAGGTTTGGGATACAATCACATAGATTGGTAGAAAGAGTTGAGCAAGATGCAATAAATAGAGGGGACAGTTCATTTCAATGGAAAGCAATTAGCGAGAGAATTAGATGGCAAGAAACAGATAAGAGTTTTCTCATAAATGTGATTGAGTACCTTAAAATAAAAGATATTAATCTAACACTAAGAAATTAAAATCAACAACTACAAATTTTTTCAAAATCATCAACTAACACCAGGATTCAAACAGTGAATCCTCCAAAATCAAATTCAATCAAGGGAAAAGGAGTTTAAATAGTAATTTCAAATGAGATTCTCAAGGGTCATCCCAGGAATCTCTCAAAGTATCCTAACAGTGATTGAGTATCCTCTCTCACTAAGCCTATTCCTCAAATCCTATCACAGGCTGTAGTGATACTCTAGTTCGAATATCACTACATAAACTCGACCTGCATGGGCCACCACTAAAAACGTGTCACGACCCGCACCCACTGTTAGGGTACGAGACGTAACAACGCCCAGCCTACGCCGCAGTGTCGGCGGTAGAACGCTGTCCTAGGTCAATCATCTATCAATACCAAGTACATGTACAGTTTATACTCTCCGAATGGAGGTGACATAACAATATACATCTCAATCACATCTAGGGTAGAAGAACGAAAGACAGATAGATAGATAGTAACTCAAGAGAACAGTATCATAGATGAATAAGTCTAAGTGTCTAGTACAACATAATACCAGAATGTCAACTCATAATACAATAAGTCTAAGAGTCTATATATATCTCAACATCTCAAAATACAACTCAGAATGTGAGACAAAAAGATAATACCGAAAGACTGTCTAGCTAAACTAGCCTAGACTACTGGGGCAACATCCTCAGCTGCAGGTGGATCCTGCTGAGGGTCCACAACATAAGTATCATCTAGTCCTGCTCCATAATAGGTAGACACCAGGGCCTCCTCCTCATCCTCTGTAATATTTTCAACAGGTCCAATCAGGACGGGAACGAGCACAATACATCTCACGCAGTGCATAGCAGGTTAGGAAATACGATACAGGCAATAGAGTAAGATACATGAACTGCTGAAAGGAAATATACGCTGTAAAAGAGATAGCTGTAATAAAATATCTACTGTATATAGAGAACTGTAAGTGACTAGTGATGTAGAGCACAAGATAGGCATGTAAATGGCTAAAATTTATACATGATTACACTACTGAGTTTGCACATGATTACACTACTTTAGAATTATTCATATGTCCACTTCTACTCCCCCGTTACCCCAATCAATACACAAGGATCTATACAAGTTACGTTATTGTACATGATATCACATGGGGCCCATGAAAGGGTGCACATGATAGTATACATGAGGGCTCAGTAAACATGAGAGTACATGATCACATGAGTGCACATGAATAATGGAAGCATAGGAGTACATGATGATAGTGAAACACACATAACATGAAGTACCCGATGCTCCCGAGGGGGATAACATCTCATGTAAAGATCCATATAGTACCAATCCGTGTTACCAATGTGACAGCAACAAGTAAAGTAATCTAGAGCGAGAAGTAAAGCCTGAACAAGTATGAAACGGTCAGAGAATGTACTCGCCTGATAACTGAATGTCTGAAGAGGATATACTGTCTGAGGAGAGGTGTATGGCTCCTAATCAGAGCAATACAAGTCACAATGTATCCACAATGGTAAAAATAAAGTATACAATGCATACTACATGATTCTAGGTCAATCTGGTCAAAAGTCAACTCTGGGTCAACTCTAATAGTCAAACTAGGTCACAGGAAGTCATACTAGATCACAGGGAATCAAACTAAGTCAAATAGAGTCAAACAAGGTCAAACAAGTCAAATACTAGTCAACATGATCAATCTGGGTCAAGTCTAGGTCAAACTTAGACCAACTAAGGTATTGGTCAAACAAAGACCAGTCAATAAGGTAATTGGGTCAAACATGGTCAGACTAGTTGAACTAGTCATTTTTAGGTCAATTAGGTCATGGTTTGACCAACAGTTGACTTTAGTCAACCTTTAGTCAACAAGGGTTAACTAGTAGGGTTTTGGGCCTTTAGGTCAAATTGAGTTAGCCCCCAAGCCATAGGCTAGTAGCCTAGGCCATAGGCTATTGCTTAGGTTTCTATATAAACCTATACCTAGTAAGTTATCTATATATACATCAATATAGGCCTAACTATATATAATACAACCACCCACATATTTATATATAAAAATAATACTATGTATATCTAATACAATATATATATATCATATATATATATAGATATACTCCAACTATCTACTACCTACATATCAATATATGAATACTATACATAATATCATCACCCATATCTATATATATATAATGACACTACATGAGAATTTATACAAATATATATATATATATATATATATATATATCAATATATATATATATATACATATATATATTAATTTCCTATATATATACACTACATATATACATAGAGGGAAGTGAGAGGGAGAGTGAATTTGAGTGTGAGAGAGAAAGATGGACAGTAAATGGGGGGGGGGGGGGGGGAGTTTCAGATTTCCTGAAACTGGAAATCCCAGCCCCCAACCTATACACACACACACACACCTAATATATACATATATATATATAACTTATTTATATATTACATATATACATAGAGAGAGGGAAGAGAGAGACATAGAGTGAGAGAGAGAGTGAAGGACAGTGAGGGAGAGTTAGAGTGAGAGAGAGTGAATGAGAGAGAGACAGAGATAGAGGGAAAATGGTCTGGACAGGGGGGAGGGGTTCCTGAAATCAGGAACCAAGTTGGCTCCCCAACACACACACACATAATACATATATACACACATATGTATATATATATAACTACACACACACACCACCAATTCTCCCCAAAATCGACCCACACCCTCAAATACATATGTACTACACATATACACACTAAAATACACTAGTCCAATGTATTAAACATGAAGAAAATCGATTTGAAACTCGATTTCCAAAACTGGAAAATAATCCCCAAAACTGAAAACTGTGCACTGTTACTCGATAACTAGGTAAACCTAATTTCTCCTACAAATCGAGCTAAGACCCAAATCAAAGGGTTGGTAACTAAGCCCCTAGGTGTCCTCTAGTGTCTAGGGTCCCTGATACTGCACCACGACACGACACAACGTGTCCAAACACAAAAGAACCCAAACGGGTAAATCACAGTGTCACAGCGTCGTGCACGCGTGCACTTAGCTCTAGGACACGACACACGTGATATTGTGTCTCGTGCTCGTGTCAGTAGGTAGGGTAGGTCTAGGGGTATGTGTCAGTGTGTCTGCATGGTGTCCACGTGTCTCACAGAGTCGACACGAGACACGTATCAGTCGAGGAAACTCGACTGTTACACACTGTTTCAGACAGCGTCGTGCGGTGAGTCACGTGCCTCGTGCTCGTGTCACAGGACACGACGTACCACGTGCTCGTGTCCACGTATACGCCACATGAAGGGCTACACGATGGTGTCATTACGAGGCACCCAAGTGTCGTGTCTGCGCGACACGACACGCTCGAAGTTGCCCTCGTACGCGTGTGCACTGACAGCCCGTGTCCAGTGCGAGTGAGTTTTCTCACTCGACAGGACACGAGGCGACACCAAATTTTGGGGGCATGTTCACAGACATTGCCCCCTTGTCCGTGTCAAAAATCTCGTGTCCTAGTGCACTGTACAGTGAGTACGAGAGGTGAGGTAGCAGGGCATTAAAGTGTGCACTGTGCTGTGTCCTGGCAGTGTGTCCAAGTCGATTTTCGACACAAAAATGACACCGTGTCGTGTTCAGTCAAGTGGGGTTGTGACCTAGGTGTCTAGGGCTACCCAAAAACATATTTTATTTCACATTTTAATAAAAACCAGTTCTTTGTGGCATTTCAACAAACACAGTTTCCTAGTCTAGGATACGTGTCCGATACGGACACCAAACCAACTCAAAATCCTACCAAACTTGTCCTACAGTACCCTAGTACCTAGATGCATGCAAATATGAAGAAAAATCAGAGTTTTAACTAAGTTTGAGAGCATTTACCTATTTGGTGAAAAATCAAGAAAATACCCAAGTAGGGGGAGGGGGTGTTCTTCCACTTGGTGATGCCCAAAGCCCTTCAAATTCCTTGATAGCAGGCCCTAACTAGTACCCTCTAGTGTAGGGGAGTCCAATGCAAAAGACTAGAGTGAATTTGGTTCAAATTTGAGGAAGTTATCAAGGTTTGAAGAAATGAGATTTTTTTATGTTAAAATTCATGTAAAATTCTTCATGAATGATACATTGGGTTAATATAGGATGGTGTAGGGCTAGGGGGGTGCCCTATAGCCGGCCAAGACTAGGGGGGGGTGTCCTTGGGCTTGCTTCATGGAGAAGGCAAAGACTTTAGGTGCTAAAGGCTTGATCTTTTGAGTGATTTAAGCAAAATATCTAAAATGTAATATCTAGATATTTATCCTCCTTTACCCAATATAAATATCTTTCCCCTTATCATTCTAGGTTAGTGGCTAACCTATGGATTAGGGTAGACTAGGTTAGGGGCTCTCATGACACTTAACAATAATTTAAACAATAATAAAAACACATAATTCCAAATAATTCTAAATAAATTCTAGAAAATTACCAAAATACCCTTTTAGGCTAAAATCACTAATTTGGTGTTCTAAGCCTATGACTAAGCTCTCATGGTCATGGCAACATCTAGGTTAGAGAAAACTAGGGTTTACACTAAGGTTTTGCTAGTAAGTCACAAAGTCATAAGTCATGACTTAGAAAATGGTTTATCAAACTAAAATTTACCAAAAATCATGTCATGACTAAAATACCACTAATAAATAATAAAAATAATAAATTTTCAAAAATCTCCAATTTCAAAAAACTGGGTGTTACAACACCTCTGTACACACTTTTCCCCAATTTTAAGTGATTATATACATGTATATTTGGAGGTATCATAGTATGTACATATATGTATATATGTTTCCTTTGTATATTAACTGTTCATTTGAAACTGAGATTTCATAAACTGATAATTAGGTTTTAGTGCTATGTGGAAATGGGATTTGTTTGAATATATACATGTAGGTAAATTATATTTTGTGTATGTTAAATTCATGTTAACAGTATATTGAAATCTAAAAATGTTAGGGATTTGTTTTTGGGTTTTAAATTGATATTTGAGATTGGGTTAAGGTTTAAAACTGTCACATAGCACACACTCATATACTTTGTACAGTTACACTACACCCATGAACCTGAGAACAATATATCACACATACACACACTCTATACACACACTCACATATAGCTATTTGCCCATTCCCTCTCTCTCTCTCTCTCTCTCTCTCTCTCTATATATATATATATATATATATATATATATATATATATATATATATATATATATATAACTGTCACATAGCACACACTCATATACTTTGTACAGTTACACTACACCCATGAACCTGAGAACAGTATATCACACATACACACACTCTATACACACACTCACATATAGCTATTTGCCCCTTCCCTCTCTCTCTCTCTCTCTATATATATATATATATATATATATATATATATATATATATATATATATATATATGTATAGCTACCTTTAAATATATGTATATATATTTTGAATGTATATGTATGTGTATATATTTTGGTAGTGTTATAGGTATAGCCTATGGATTAGTGAGTCAGTTTATGAATGACCCAATAGGCCTAACTTGGCAAAGTTGACTAGCAAGTTGACCAAGTTGACAAAAGTCAACTTTGGGTCAAACTTGATCTAAACTTGAGTCAAATGGACTTAAAATGACTAGATAACTTGAGTTTGGAATAATAGACTATTTGACTTAGGGTTGACCTAGTTTGACCAGAATGGTTGACCAGAGTTGACCAAGGGTTGACTTTGACCCAGAATAACCTAGAATTGACTAACCTAGACTACTTGACCATTGTTGTCCAAACCCTATATAGTTTGACCACAGTTGACTATAGTTGACCTAATTTGACTGTATAGTTGACCAGAGTTGACCAATAGTTGACTTTGGCCTAGATTGATCTAGAATCATATAAAATGCATTATAAACTTTATTTTTACCATTGTGGATACATTGTGACCTGTGTTGCTCTAAATAGGACTCAGTTACTCTGATTTGGACATCTGTTTTCATCGGACATTCAGGATATTAGGCGAGTGCATTTTTTGATCGTTTTATACTTGCTGGGACTTATATTCTTGCTCTAGATTACTTTACTTGATGCTGTCACGTTGTTAACACGAATTGATACTATATGGATCTTTTTATGAGATATTATCTCCCTCGGGAGCATCGAATATGTCATGTCATGTACTTTTCATTTACATCATGTATTCCTGTGCTTCACCATTCATGTATACTCATGTGATTCATGTACTCTTATGTTCACAGAGCCTTCATGTATAACTATTCATGTGCACTCATTTATTGAGCTTCATGTAAAATCATGTACAATAACATAACTCGTCTAGATCCTTGTGTATTGATTGGGGTACGGGGGAGTAGAAGTGGTTATGTGATCAATTCCAATGTAGGTATTCATATGGAACTCTGTAGCTTATTCATGTGCAAATTCAAGCCGTTTACATAACCATCTTGTGCTCTATATCACTAGTCACTTACAGTTCTTTACTTATAGTAGATATTTTCAGTTACAGATACCTCTCTTACTTTTCATGTACATTTCTTACATCATTTCATGTATCTTATTCTATTGTATGCTTTACATTTCCTGCCATGATATGAACTTTGAGATTATGTGCTCGTTCCTGTCCTGACTGGACCTGTTGAAAATATTACAGAGGATGAGGAGGACTTTTGTACTACTTTCTATGGAGCAGGCTTAGATGTCACCTGCGACCTGGACCCTCAGCAGGATCCATCTGTAGCTGAGGATATTACCCCTGTAGTCTAGGCTAGTTAGCTGGACTGTTATCTTATTTGTTGCCTTGTCTTTATATTGACATTCTGAGTTGTATTATTTCTGGATGTTGAGATATAGTGTCGTATAGACACTTAGATTTATTTCCTTCTGTTTGTATGTTCTCTATTTAAGATTTCATATCTATCATATCGTGCTACTTCCACCTTAGAATTGTGATTGAGATGTACTTTCTGTATTATCCTCCGATTTGAGAGTATATCTTGTGCAGTTACAGTTATACTGTGTTAGATGTATGTGACCTAGGACAGCGTTCTACCGTCGATATTGCGGCTTAGGTTGGACGTACCCATTTCCTGTGCCCCTACACTGGCTGCGGGTTATGACACATTTTTAGTGGTAGCCCAAGCAGGTCTAGATTTTGTAGTGGTACTCGAACTAGAGTATCACTGCAGCCTGCAGTAGGATATAGGATATAGTTTGAGGTACTCAATCACATTTAGGAAAAACTCTTATCTAATTCCTGCAATCTAAATTCTTGCTGATTAATTGCTTTCCTTTGAAATAAATTGTCCTCCTTTGATTATATCACTTCATTCTGATCAGTAATTGATTTCTTGTTTGATCTGTCTTCAGGATGGTTATGGAGACACGATCCCAACACTCCTGCCTAGGGGATACTACTGAGAGGTCTGCCACCTCTCGTCCTTTTCAGCAGGTCCTCGAGATCGCAACTTCCCTCATTCTGGCTCATGTCGGAGCTTCTGCAGCTTTCGGGGGTGCACCTCCACCTGTTCGGAGGTCGACCTCGGTTATCCCAAATGTGTTGCAGCAGTAGCAGCCGCTTTCGGGATCGGTCGATGCAGCTCAGTTATTCGCCTTCTTCCAGCAGATGATGGAGGCCCAGCAGCGCCAGTCTGCTGACTTCAGACAGGGTATAGATAATGCCCATCAGTTGGCTATGACGACTGTAGAGAGGGTTACTACGTAGCCGCAGGGAGGTCAGATTCAGCAGTATCAGCAAAGGAAGCTGGGCATCCACGAATTTCAGAAGATGCATCCGAGAGATTTTCGAGGCACGGAGGGGATTCTATATGCCGATGATTGGATCGAGCATATATAGGAGATTTTTTGACTGACGGAGATACCAGCACAAATTCAAATTGAGGCGACAGGCAGCCAGATACAGGACTTAGCCCGCACATGGTATCAGACGGACCCTAGACTGGGCACAGAGGGACAGACTTGGGGAGCCTTCAAGAATCTCTTCAAGGAGAAGTTCTTTCCGGACACAGCACTTGGTGCCTTAGAGACGTAGTTCGAGAGTCTGGTTCAGAGGAGCCAGACCGTGGAGGAGTATGCCGGAGAGTTCTATCGCCTGGGCAGGTTCGTCGAGGGCCTCAGCGAGATGATGAAGGCCAGGAGGTTCAGGAAGGGATTGGTCAAGGAAGTCAAGTCCTTGACCAAGAGTGACAGGAGCGCCACTTTTGATGAGATACTGATAGGGGCCACGGCAGCAGAGGATGACCTTAAGCTGAAGCTCAAGAGAGGTCGTGATGCACATGGAGCCAGTAACATTAGAGGTCAGGCCAAGAGGCCCCATTTTTAGCACCGGCACCAACAGTTTCAGGGACAGGCCGTGTACCTTTTCAGCAGGTACAACAGCAGCCGAGACTTCAGCAGCAGGCACCCAGGCAGCAGCCCATCAGTTATACTTTCTACAAGAAGCTGGGACATAGATGGAATGACTGCAGAAAGAGACTAGGCAAGTGCCTACTCTGTGGTTCCGCGGAGCACTAGCTACGGGAGTGTCCCCAGTCTTTGGGATGTTCAGTTCAGGGAGCCGGAGCCAAGGCTCCGGTAGGGCAGCAGAAGGGACCGTTATAGACCCAGCAACAGAGATTCATTCAGCACCACCAGCAGGCCAGGGAAGGCCAGTAGGGGCGAGCTTTTGCCATGGCAGCTGAGGACGCAGAGGCTATTGGAGATCTGATCGCAGGTTTTGTTCTTCTTGACTCCATTCCAGCTTTTGTATTGTTCAATTCTGGTGCTTCCCATAGCTTTATGTCTGTATCTTTTGCTATTAGACACCATCTGGCTTCTGAATTATTGCCTAGGACTTGTAAGATCATGACTGGGGTGGCATCATCCTCGTTAGTGATATTTACAAGGATCGGAGAGTAGTTTTAGGAGGTCGAGAGTTGGATGTGAGTTTGCTTATTATGACATTACCGAACTACGATACCGTACTTGGTATGGATTGGTTGAGCAGGCACCATGCCAGTATAGATTATCATGGCGGCAGAGTTCTTTTTCGTCCACCAGGAGAGCCAGGGTTCGAGTTTGCTAGACGGCAGGCGGAGCAGAGCAGCAGAGTCTTCTGCGGAGTTTCAGTGGAGGAGCAGACGGTGCCACATCCATTGATAGCCGAGTTCATGGATGTCTTTTCGGAGGACTTGCCAGGACTACCACCAGACAGCGATATTGAGTTCTCTATAGACTTAATGCCCGACGCAGAGCCAATATCTCAGTACGTCTATAGGATAAACAACAGCGAGTTAGTGGAGTTGAAGAAACAGATGGATGAGTTGCAGGACAAGGGCTTCATCCGATCAAGTTCTTAACCATGGGGTGCCCGGTTCTTTTTGTGCTGAAGTAGGACGGGTCGGTACGGATGTGTATCGACTATAGGGCACTCAACAACCTTACGATCAAGAACAAGTACCCGCTGCCGAGGATCGATGATCTCTTCGATCAGTTGAATGGAGCGAGGGTATTTTCTAAAATTGATCTGAGGTCAGGCAACCATCAGGTGAAGGTAAAGATGGAGGATATCACGAAGACAACATTCAGGATGCGGTATGGCCAATTTGAGTTTATGGTAATGCTGTTTGGATTGACTAACGTCCTGGCGGTGTTCATGAACCTGATGAACAAGGTGTTCCACTAGTACTTGGATAAGTTCGTGGTGGTGTTCATCGACGATATCTTAGTATACTCGAAGATCGCAGAGGAGCATGAGGAGCACTTGAGAGTAGTTCTGGAGACCCTCAGAAAGGAGGAGCTTTATGGCAAGCTCTCGAAGTATGAGTTCTTCCTGGACCGGGTTGATTTCCTGGGTCATGTGGTGACTGGGGATGGGATCTCAGTTGACCCGAGGAAGATCACGACAGTTGAGGCGTGGACAACACCGAGTTCAGTTGTGGAGATCAGAAACTTCTTGGGATTGACAGACTATTACAGGAGGTTCGTTCAGGATTTCTCCCGGGTTGCAGAGCCATTTATTAGGCTGACCCGAAAGGACGTAGAGTTTATCTGGTCAGAGGAGTGTCAGGTCGCTTTTGATGAGTTGAAGAAGCAGTTGACGACAGCTCCGATTCTGACGTTGCCATCAAGATCAGGCGGGTTCACTATCTATAGTGACGCCTCTGGGAAGGGTTTGGGTTGTGTCTTGCAGCAGCATGGGAAGGTAATTTCCTATACTTCCAGGCAGTTATGTTCGCATGAGAAGAACTACCCTACCCAGGACTTGGAGTTGGAGGTAGTTATCTTTGCTCTGAAGTTGTGGAAACACTATCTATACGGAGAGCGAGTGGAGATCTTTACAGACCACAAGAGCTTAAAGTATGTGTTTACACAGATGGAGCTCAACATGAGGCAACAGAGATGGTTAGAGTTGATGAAGGATTTCGACATTTCATTACAGTATCATCCAGGGAAGGCCAACGTGGTTGCCGATGCCTTGAGTAGGTATCCAACAGCCATGTGTTTGACAGTAGACCGTCACTTGCTAACGGACCTGGAGAGCCTGGGGATCGAGGTGATAGTGCCTGGAGTTGAGATGTAGATATGGGGCCTACAGATTCAGTCGAACTTGATGGAGAGGATCAAGTCGACTCAGTTCGACGATGTTGCTTTGCGGTGTATCCTAGAGCAGGTTTGAGCAGGACCGATGGATGAGTTTGTTATTGCAGAGGATGGCGCATTGAGGCACGGTTCCAGACTGTGTGTGCCCAGTGGAGACCTTCGGGAGCAGGTTATGCAGAAGGCCCACCGTTCTCAGTATTCTATGCATCCAGGTGCCAACAAGATATATAGGGACCTGAGGGAGCATGTATGGTGGTATGGGATGAAGCGGAAGGTAGCACGCTTCGTAGCCAGATGTTTAGTCTACCAGCAGGTAGAGGCAGAGAGGCGGAGGCCAGGAGGACTGTTACAGCCATTGTCCATTCCGGAGTGGAAGTGAGAGCACATCATGATGGACTTTGTTTCAGGATTGCCACGTACACCAGGAGGAAAGACGCAATTTGGGTCATCGTAGACAGGTTGACCAAATCAGCCCACTTCCTGCCATTTAAAGTGGGTTTGTCTACAGAGAGACTAGCAGAGATGTACATACGGCAGATTGTCAGATTTTATGGAATTTCGGTGAGCATTGTCTCGGATCGAGATAGTCGCTTTACTTCCCATTTCTGGCAGAGTCTGTAGACTAGTTTGAGCACTTAGCTCAAGTTTAGTACTGCATACCACCCTCAGATGGACGGACAGTCAGAGAGGACTATTCAGACACTTGAGGACATGCTGCATGTAACTCCCTTATACCTAATTTTATGGGTTTAGTTTTTTCAAAGAATTCCAATTAAGTGGGTAATATACAAGTATATTATTATTTAAAGTCTTATAATGATTTCTTTATAAACCTAAATTTGAGCATCTTCTTATAAGTTAATAGATTGTACTGGTTCAAATTATTTGATATTAATTTAATGGTATTTATAATTAATTTAGGGTTTATTTTGTTAACTATGTTAACTAAATTATCCCTGCTGTTAATTGTTCTCTGTATATAATATTATATTAATACTAAGTAATTTTGTAATTATTAATTATTAATTATGTTTAAGAGATTAACTGTTCTAGAGAACTGTCAGTTGGCAGTTAGTTTTAACTAATTAATGTAATCAATTTGTTGGTTATTGTCACGACCCGCGCCCTAGAGTTAGGGCACGAGAACGTAACAACGCCCAGCCTATGCCGCAGTGTCGGCGGTAGAACGCTGTCCTAGGTCTCAATACATCTAACAGTATAAGACTAAACAGTTTATACTCCCCGAATGGGGGTGACATAGCAGATACAAACTCAATCACATCTAAGGTAGAGCATGATAAGGATAGATAAAACATGAAATCCAAAAGAGATATAGGAGATAGAAGTCTAAGTGTCTAAGATACATAAACCCAGAAATACATCTCAAAACTCAAATACAGTAATCCACAAAGTAAATACAGCTCCAGACAAAATGAAATAACTACCTAAACAACCTCTACTGTGTCTCCTCTAGGCTAGCAGGCAATCCCCAAGCTATCTGTAAAATTTATCAACAGGTCCAGTCAGGACTGGAACGAGCACATTACATCTCAACAGTTCATAGCAGGTTAGAAAATATAAACATGTAGTAAAGTAAGATACAAGTACTGAAAGAAGTGCAGTATGTAAACAGAGAGAGAACTGTAATAGAAATATCTACTATACATAGGGAACTAGCAGTGACTAGTGAGTCAGAGTATAATATGAACATGTAATACTCCCCCGTACCCTCGATCAACACACAAGGATCCAGCCAGGTTATGTTATATGATGCTATGTAACAGACCCCGAAGGTGATAGACCCCGAAGGTGATAAGCCTCCGAAGGGTGGTAGACCCCGAAGGTGATACATAGTAGTCCCATAAAAATGGGGATTCTGGGGGTAATCCAACAGTGTAAGTCCCATAAACATGGGGATTCTGGGGTGTAACCCAACAGTGTAAGTCCCATAAATATGGGGATTCTGGGGGTAACCCAACAGTGTAAGTCCCATAAACATATGAATTCTGGGGGTAGCCCAACAGTGTAAGTCCCAAAAAAATGGGGATTCTGGGGGTAACCCAATAGTGTAAGTTTCCAGGAAGACTCTACGATCATGAGGGTACATGTCGTAAGTGATCAAAGAAACAAGAAGCGTATGATACGCTATGAAAGTGAAATGCACAGAACATAGAGTACCCGATGCTCCCTAAGGATAACATCTCAAGAAAGGATCCATATAGTACCAATCCCTGTGACCAACGTGACAGTACAAGTAAAGTAATCTACTGCAGGAAATAATTCTAAGCAGGATATGAAATGATCAGAGAATGTACTCGCCTCGATAACCTGAACAGCTGATAAGTATAGGGGGGGTCCCACTGAAGCCACAGAATCCTATTTAAAGCAACACAGGTTACAAGGTGTTCAAGTTGTAATAAATGAATCTCTATAATCAATCTACATTATTCTAGGTTCTTCTAAGTCAAAACAACTCTAGGTCGACTCCGGTCAAAAATCTAGTCAAACTAGGTCAAGTGTTGACTTATAGTTGACTTTGGGTCAACTGGTCAACTCTGGTCAAACAAGGTCAATTCTAGTCTGATATAAAGTGTACTTCGTTATTTGTACGTCGAAACCTACGATACACAAATCGAGATAAGAAGATTATCGGTAAGGTTGATAATCTTATTATAGTGATCCACGTATCTAACTTGTCAATTTCAGCGATGTGAGACCACTGGAATTGACTGATCTCAGTTTCGTTGTACAAATCCCGAAATACGAACATTATATAAATTAATTATTAATTAATTATAAAAAGGTTAAACTCAGAGAAACTATCAACAAACATTGTCGGACGATGAAATAGACATCGCCAACGTGTCCAGAATGGTCAAATTAGCTAGGATAGCCTACCCAACGGTCCAATTTGGACACAAGGGCAAAAGGTAATTTCGGGTCAAAACGGTGTCCGTGTCGGAGCCGTTTTGCACCAAAAAATGTGCAAGAAATTAAGTCTACAAAATATAACAAATTATATGTCCACGAAACCAGAATGTCGATACGAACCCAACGGTATCTCCAGAATTGGATTCCGTTGACCCGATCTCCACTTGGCCCGTTGACCAGAACTTGGAATTCCGGTTTGCACGAAAATGCGTGCCGGAGCCAAAGTTCTCAAAACTCAGCAAACTAACTGTCAACGAGTCCAAAATGATGATATGAACTCAACGGTATCTCCGGAATTAGATTTCGATGAGCCGATCTCAAAATGACCCGTTGACCCGGATATTGGTGTCCGACTTGCACCGAAATGCGTGCCAGACCCAATGTCCACCAAAACCTAGCAAATTATATGTCAACGAGTCCAGAATGACGATACGAACTCAAGGTATATCCGGAATTGGATTTCGTTGACCCGGCATCAAAAAGTCTCGTTGACCTAGAAGGTGGGACCCGCTTTGCACCAAAAAACGTGTCCAGGCCCACGTTCTCCAAATCTAACAAATTTTATATGAAAACATGCCAGAACGACACCACAAGTCTAATGGTGGTGTCAGAAATAAAATCTGGAGTCCCGTGTTCAAAAATGGAATTTTACAAGTTGGAAATTACGAATTCGGACGGCCAACTTTGGCGTCGAATTCAACCAATCAAACAAGCTCACAATGAAACGAAACTGGAGGGGTAGCAAGAGGGTTATACCAGCTTCGCACCGGAACTGGTAGCACACCAAACGGAGCTGCGGTGGAGGAGATACAAGCTGACGAAGTTGGCCCCGCAAAACTGTCCAAATTTAATATAATTTAAACGGTCAACTTGGTGGCCGGTTTTCATGTATCAAACGATAAAATTAACGGATGAAAATTGACAGGGATGAAGGTGGATATACCGAGATTGCGACGGAGTGAAGAAATCGCCGATCCAACGGTTGGATCTCTGGGAAAATGCGTACGAAGTCGCTGCGACGGAGCGTCAAACGAACTCGATCCCGCGCGCGTCACGACGGGACGTCGTTCAAAACGCACGAATCGCCTCGACGGCGCGTCCCGGAGGACGGTGGCCGCCATGGGAACTCCTGGCCAGAGGGGGCGCACCCATGGGGTGGTTTGCCAGAGCCACGGTGATGCATGGCCGGCTCGGCGGCGGCGCCAGCGCTCCCACGCGCGCGCCCAAGCATGCTGTTGTGCGCGCTGCTTTGCGCTGCGGCGCTGCGCTGCATGGTCGTCCGGTGATGGCGGGCCCACGGTGACGCGGGGGTGGCCGTCGACCAGTGGCGCACGGCCAGGGAGTTGGAGGAGGTGGTCGAGATGGGAGAGGAAGTGGTGGCTGGTTGTAATGGTGATGGTGGTTGTGATCGGATGTTGGGAGGAGGAAGGAGGGAAGTCGATGGTGGCGTGGCCGGCCGGGGGCCACGGCCAGGGTGGGCTGGGCCGACCAGGGGAGGAGGAAGGTCGGGGTAGGCTAGGTGTTCAGGTTGCATGGAGGGGGATGAAGTATTGTGGCTGCTGTTGTTTAGTTTGTAGGAATTAATAGAAATGAGAGAGAGAGAGAAGGATAGAGTAATAAATGAAGTGAGAGAGAAAGAAAAAGTTATCCAACATGGGGATTAGGGCCGGCTAGGTGGGGAGGCTGTGTGAAAGTGAGGGGAGAATAAATGGTGAGGATTAATGTAGGGAGATCCAAGGGTGGAGATTAAATGTAGAATTAGATCATTCCAATGGGAATTAAAATCAATGGAGATTTAAACAATTATTGAAATAAGGAAACATGGTATTAAATATTATTTTTGGACACGAAAAATGAGGGTGTCCCGATGGGGGTAGCACGAAGCTGGACTGGACTTGGTGGAGCCGGATTGGATCAAAACTGGACATTGTGCAAAAATCGAATTAAAATTAGACGTTGATGATCATGTGTAAATAAGTAGCACATGGGGATTCCAAATAATGGGACACAAGTGGCGGACGGATAGTAGGCTCAAAGTGGGCCATGTCCATAGTTGGGGCTGACAGGTTTTGGTCGACAGGGGACCCACAAATCAAGTTGGAAGATGAATGTGACGCCATGGAGTGAAATAAAATCGGGTCACGTGTCGGGAAAGTTGTGCGAATCAAATGGAGCACAAAATAACGTGTCTGAGTGGGACATAAAGGTCATGGACGACGAGCGACTCGAGTAGATCATCAATGAGGAGTTAGTTTCAAGAAACTGACTGGTCTTGTACTCCCAATTTAAAAGTCATGGTAACGTGCCGAAAATGATCAAGGAAAAGAGTGGAAAAATAAATAACAATCAAATGGTCTAAACCGACCCGAAGTTCAGCGAAGCAGAAAGAGTACAAGGGAACAAGTTTGGATGGGACACTATATACCGTCATGAAGGTAATCGTGTCCACTCCAAAACTCGTGAAGAAGATTTCCAGAGTTGAACATCCCTGACACTCCAAATATCAAAGGCATGGGAAAGTACACATAAGGAAAATAACAGAATAAATTATTTATCGAAATTAAAATCAATCAGGAAATAAATAAAATAAAAAAAACAACCCGAAATTCAGGGTGCTCACATCCTACCCACCTTATAAAAATTTTGTCCTCGAAATTAAAATGTCCATACTCCCTCTAGGTCAAACCCCCACAATAAAAGTCCCAGAACTTAAATAAAACATACCATCAAAAAAAGAACGGCATACAGGGTCATGGCATACGGTGGTAATGAATGTCTCATCTAGGTATACTAGTCATGCTAAACCAGAACGGTCATCGGTATCAAACACACAAGCAATCCAGGGTACTAAAATAGAAGATACAGAAACAACAACCATTAAAACTATAAGGTTGTCTACCTCCCCATATGAAAACTGGTACTCATAAAAATAAAGGAAGGTAACTACCAATCATCTGAAAAAAAGTACTATCCCAAGAAAATCAAAATCACAAGTTTAATTAACGAAAGTCGATTACATTGAAATCCAATCACAATATATAACATAGAGAACACTAGAGAGGAAAAGCTAACGTTATGTGTATGGGTGTATGTGAACAGGTTCATATGGTTAGATAGTAGACATTGGTGTATGTGAAATATACATGAAGAGTATAGGAGGATTTGGGTTCCAAAACAACAGCTATCAAGTTACACTAATCATGGCATTTTGGTTAAACAATCTACAATACGCAACTCATTTACTCATAACATGCATGGCTAACCATATATATATAAAAAGGTAGAGACTTAGTTATGTATTTATATATATTATAACATGCATGCCTAAGCTCTATATATATATCTATCTAGATATACAATCATAACATAGAGGGGAAGGGTTTGGTTACATGACAGTATATACTAAGTTAGGGTGTGTGTGTGTGTCCTGTTATAGCTTAGTATTGAAAGGTTAAATCCAGTTTTAGTTCAACATTTACATATAAAATCTGAAAACAAGCTAACATTTAAACCATGGAAAATATGAACATAATGCGGTCTCAGATTTTTAGGGTTTGAAACATCACAACCAATCTCAATGGTCCTAGTACATCCTAACATGATAGAAATGAAATCCTAACATACTATCCATACATTTACCTACGCATACAGTTTAATATTACATGTTAAATCCGAAACAGAACTAAACATGGAAATCAATATGAAAATGTTAACATGTATACAGTTTTTTAGGATATTAGAGAAATTTGAACATCAAAACCAACTCAATGTTTATCATCACCTAACATGTAAGAATATGAAACTTAAATTTATATCCCTACTTCCCACAAGGTATATAGCTCAAATGTTCCATTTAAAAAAATAAAACAACAATTTGAACTAAACATTTGGAAACTCAGCATTAAAGGTTAATATGTACACAGTCTTAAATTTGACAAATTTAAACACAAATTTTCAACCAAAATTCTTTTGAATTGAAACCCTACGTATAACATACATGTGCAGTGATGTAAACATAACTAATAACATGAAATTTATATTTAAATTACGAATTTAAACATGAAAAAACAGAGAACCAGAAATATTGGTTATGAAAATTTGGACATCAACAACATATCAATATGTATCTAGATATGTGGTAAAATCAAGTGTAGCATGCATACGTGTTAGGCAAAGTGTCTGCTATATATATTCATATACATATTCTCATGTTCCACTAAAATTAATTCTATGTTAAGACTAACATTTAGATTCCTACCAAGATTGCAAGCAGGCGATTGACAAAATCAAGACAGTTTTATTATCATTATTATTTAATACAAGAATAATAGCAAGAAAGAAATAACGCTAAAATCTGTTCTGCTTATCTGTTTAAAGAAGGAACGATTTTGAAATCCAGAGCTAAAATATCAAATCCAACATGAGGCCTTTTAGCAAAATCATCGATTCATTGTATTATGAAAAAAAAACACATAGCAAAAAGTTACACAAAGGTTTATGAAAATAACTAAACATACTCTTAAGTTAAATGACAAGAAACTAGGCAAAACAACAAATAATAATTCCTTTTTTTTGAACGTCTGAGAAAAGTAGAGAAAACATGTTCAAAAATATTTAAGGTGCAATCCGATAATCATATGCGTCTATCTAAAATCATGGTACTCTAAATCCTCGTCATACTAGTAAGCAAGGCTACGATACTCACAGAGCCCTTGACTTATACACATATCTCTAGAATCATGGTATTTAACATTTTTGCGGTGCCGCATGCTTGGCTGCGAAAACCTTAAATTCCCACACCCGAGAAATATATCCAGAGTCAGACTATATGTCCTCACCATGCTGGCTAATGTGACTATAGAAGACTAGATTCCATAACATAGATGACCTAGCCCATATAATTTTATCTTGCCAAAAATTAAATTAATCAATAATGAATACTCAAAATCAAATCAAATTTATTAACGAACATCAAAATTCAAAATGAACAAAATCCATCAAAATACAAACTCGAATGCAACAGCTATCATCAAAATTCAAAATTCGAAAATCTTCCATCAAAATAAATACAAACTCAAATTCAACAATAATCCATAAAAATCAAATTTAACAACAAAAGTAAAATAAATTTAATCAAGAGAAAAAGAGAGTTTTCAAATCGAAGTTAAATAAGATTCTCCAGGGTCGTCCCGGAAATCTCTCATGGGTTCCTATCTGTGATTGAGTACCTTCAAAATATATCCTAATCCTACTGCAGGCTGTAGTGGTACTCTAGTTCGAATACCACTACACTTTAGTCTCGACCTGCATGGGCCACCACTAAAAACGTGTCATGACCCGCGCCCTAGAGTTAGGGCACGAGAACGTAACAACGCCCAGCCTACGCCGCAGTGTCGGCGGTAGAACGTTGTCCTAGGTCTCAATGCATCTAACAGTATAAGACTAAACAGTTTATACTCCCCGAATGGGGGTGACATAGCAGATACAAACTCAATCACATCTAAGGTAGAGCATGATAAGGATAGATAAAACATGAAATCCAAAAGAGATATAGGAGATAGAAGTCTAAGTGTCTAAGATACATAAACCCAGAAATATATCTTAAAACTCAAATACAGTAATCCACAAAGTAAATACAGCTCCAGACAAAATAAAATAACTACCTAAACAACCTCTACTGTGTCTCCTCTAGGCTAGCAGGCAATCCCCAAGCTATCTGTAAAATTTATCAACAGGTCCAGTCAGGACTGGAACGAGCACATTACATCTCAACAGTTCATAGCAGGTTAGAAAATATAAACATACAGTAAAGTAAGATACAAGTACTGAAAGAAGTGCAGTATGTAAACAGAGAGAGAACTGTAATAGAAATATCTACTATACATAGGGAACTAGCAGTGACTAGTGAGTCAGAGTACAATATGAACATGTAATACTCCCCCGTACCCCCGATCAATACACAAGGATCCAGCCAGGTTATGTTATATGATGCTATGTAACAGACCCCGAAGGTGATAGACCCCGAAGGTGATAAGCCCCCGAAGGGTGGTAGACCCCGAAGGTGATACATAGTAGTCCCATAAAAATAGGGATTCTGGGGGTAACCCAACAGTGTAAGTCCCATAAACATGGGGATTCTGGGGTGTAACCCAACAGTGTAAGTCCCATAAACATGGGGATTCTGGGGATAACCCAACAGTGTAAGTCCCATAAATATGGGGATTCTGGGGGTAACCCAACAGTGTAAGTCCCATAAAAATGGGGATTCTGGGGGTAATCCAACAGTGTAAGTTTCCAGGAAGACTCTACGATCATGAGGGTACATGTCGTAAGTGATCAAAGAAACAAGAAGCATATGATACGCTATGAAAGTGAAATACATAGAATATAGAGTAACTGATGCTCCCTAAGGATAACATATCAAGAAAGGATCCATATAGTACCAATCCATGTGACCAACGTGACAGTACAAGTAAAGTAATCTACTGCAGGAAATAATTCTAAGCAGGATATGAAATGATCAGAGAATGTACTCGCCTCGATAACCTGAACAGCTGATAAGTATAGGGGGGTCCCACTGAAGCCACAGAGTCCTATTTAAAGCAACACAGGTTACAAGGTGTTCAAGTTGTAATAAATGAATCTCTAGAATCAATCTACATTATTCTAGGTTCTTCTAAGTCAAAACAACTCTAGGTCGACTCCGGTCAAAAATCTAGTCAAACTAGGTCAAGTGTTGACTTATAGTTGACTTTGGGTCAACTGGTCAACTCTGGTCAAACAGGGTCAATTCTAGTCTGATATAAAGTGTACTTCGTTATTTGTACGTCGAAACCTACGACACGCAAATCGAGATAAAAAGATTAACGGTAAGGTTGATAATCTTACTATAGTGATCCACGTATCTAACTTGTCAATTTTAGCGATGTAAGACCACTGGAATTGACTGATCTCAGTTTCATTGTACTAATCCCGAAATACGAACATTATATGAATTAATTATTAATTAATTATAAAAAGGTTAAACTCAGAGAAACTATCAACAAATATTGTCGGACGATGAAATAGACATCGCCAACGTGTCCAGAATGGTCAAATTAGCTAGAATAGCCTACCCAACGGTCCAATTTGGACACAAGGGCAAAAGGTAATTTCGGGTCAAAACGGTGTCCGTGTCGGAGCCGTTTTGCACCGAAAAATGTGCAAGAAATCAAGTCTACAAAATATAACAAATTATATGTCCACGAAACCAGAATGTCGATACGAACCCAACGGTATCTCCAGAATTGGATTCCGTTGACCCGATCTCCACTTGGCCCGTTGACCAGAACTTAGAATTCTGGTTTGCACGGAAATACGTGCCGGAGCCAAAGTTCTCAAAACTCAGCAAACTAACTGTCAACGAGTCCAGAATGATGATACGAACTCAACGGTATCTCCGGAATTAGATTCCGATGAGCCGATCTCAAAATGATCCGTTGACCCGGATATTGGTATCCGACTTGCACCGAAATGCGTGCCAGACCCAATGTCCACCAAAACCTAGCAAATTATATGTCAACGAGTCCAGAATGACGATACGAACTCAACGGTATATCCGGAATTGGATTCCGTTGACCCGACGTCAAAAAGTCTCGTTGACTCAGAAGGTGGGACCCGCTTTGCACCAAAAAACGTGCCCGGGCCCACGTTCTCCAAATCTAACAAATTTTATATGAAAACATGCCAGAACGACGCCACAAGTCTAATGGTGGTGTCAGAAATGAAATCTGGAGTCCCGTGTTCAAAAATGGAATTTTACAAGTTAGAAATTACGTATTCGGACAGCCAACTTTGGCGTCGAATTCAACCAATCAAACAAGCTCACAATAAAACGAAACTGGAGGGGTAGTAAGCGGGTTATACCAGCTTCGCACCGAAACTGGTAGCATGCCAAACGGAGCTGCGGTGGAGGAGATACAAGCTGACGAAGTTGGCCCCGCGAAACTGTCCAAATTTAATACAATTTAAACGGTCAACTTGGTGGCCGGTTTTCATGTATCAAACGATAAAATTAACGGATGAAAATTGGCAGGGATGAATGTGGATATACCGAGATTGCGACGGAGCAAAGAAATCACCGATCCAACGGTCGGATCTCTGGGAAAATGCGCACGAAGTCGCTGCGACGGAGCGTCAAACGAACTCGATCCCGCGCGCGTCACGACGGGACGTCGTTCAAAACGCACGAATCGCCTCGACGGCGCATCCCGGAGGACGGTGGCCGCCATGGGAACTTCTGGCCAGAGGGGGCGCACCCATGGGGTGGTTTGCCGGAGCCACGGCGATGCGTGGCCGGCTCGGCGGCGGCACCAGCGCTCGTATGCGTGCGCCCAAGCATGCTGCTGTACGCGCTGCTTTGCGCTGCGGCGCTGCGCTACATGGTCGGCCGGCGACGGCGGGCCCACGGCGACGCGGGGGTAGCCGTCGACCAGTGGCGCACGGCCAGGGAGTTGGAGGAGGTGGTCGAGATGGGAGAGGAAGTGGTGGCTGGTTGTAATGGTGATGGTGGTTGTGATCAGATGTTGGGAGGAGAAAGGAGGGAAGTCGATGGTGGCGTGGCCGGCCGGGGGCCACGGCCAGGGTGGGCTGGGCCGACCAGGGAAGGAGGAAGGTCGGGGTAGGCTAGGTGTTCGGGTTGCATGGAGGGGGATGAAGTATTGTGGCTGTTGTTATTTAGTTTGTAGGAATTAATGGAAAGGAGAGAGAGAGAGAAGGATAGAGTAATAAATGAAGTGAGAGAGAAAGAAAAAGTTATCCAACATGGGGATTAGGGCCGGCTAGGGGGGGAGGCTGTGTGAAAGTGAGGAGAGAATAAATGGTGAGGATTAATGTAGGGAGATCCAAGGGTGGAGATTAAATGGAGAATTAGATCATTCCAATGGGAATTAAAATCAATGGAGATTTAAACAATTATTGAAATAAGGAAACATGGTATTAAATATTATTTTTGGACACAAAAAATGAGGGTGTCCCGATGGGGGTAGCACGAAGCTGGACTGGACTTGGTGGAGCCGGATTGGATCAAAACTGGACATTGTGCAAAAATCGAATTAAAATTAGACGTTGATGATCATGTGTAAATAAGTAGCACATGGGGATTCCAAATAATGGAACACAAGTGGCGGACGGATAGTAGGCTCAAAGTGGGCCATGTCCATAGTTGGGGCTGACAGGTTTTGGTCGACACGGGACCCACAAATCAAGTTGGAAGATGAATGTGACACCGTGGAGTGAAATAAAATCGGGTCACGTGTCGGAAAAGTTGTGCGAATCAAATAGAGCACAAAATGACGTGTCTGAGTGGGACACGAAGGTCATGGGCGACGAGCGACTCGAGTAGATCATCAATGAGGAGTTGGTTTCAAGAAACTGACTGGTCTTGCGCTCCCAATTTAAAAGTCATGGTAACGCGCTGAAAATGATCAAGGAAAAGAGTGGGAAAATAAATAACAATCAAATGGTCTAAACCGACCCGAAGTTCAGCGAAGCAGAAAGAGTACAAGGGAACAAGTTTGGATGGGACACTATATACCGTCATGAAGGTAATCGTGTTCACTCCAAAACTCGTGAAGAATATTTCCAGAGTTGAACATTCCTGACACTCCAAATATCAAAGGCATGGGAAAGTACACTTAAGGAAAATAACAGAATAAATTATTTATCGAAATTAAAATCAATCAGGAAATAAATAAAATAAAAAAACAACCCAAAATTTAGGGTGCTCACAGTTATTAACTAATTATTATAAAGCTGGCAATTATAACTGAATTGGTTATTCAGTTAGAAATCTGCTACACATATTATTCCTTGCCCCTAGATCTACATGTAATTACTACAGTGTTATTGTCTTAACTTGAGAAAAACCCTAAATATTTTATTATAAATTTAGTACATTAACACACTCAGCAGTGCACAATTTCCAATACAGCACACATCCCCACTCTCTCTCTCCTTACTATTCTGGCGAAAATCGGCCACCGCCTCATCTCGGCCAAGCTCAGCCGACCGGATCTGGAGCTCGTCACCGCTACAGCACCGGAGCCCTCTTCCTACTCAAAGAACTGCCACCGCTACGAAAGCCGCTCACCATCGATCAAGCCAGCAGACGCGAAACCATTGACCGCGATCCGCCATTGACGAAGTTTGCGCCTCCTTGAAGACCCCCAATCGCGGGATGTTGTAGTCGTCGTTGCTTCGAAGTTCAGCTCCGAGTCTTCCCAGTAAGGAAGACCATCAGAGGTTACTGACCTCGAGGAAGCCACGCCACCGGAGCTCGTGTCGCTGCCTCGATTTGCTTCGTCGCCGACGTTAGAAGCTATGTCATCACCTCGTGGACAATGCTGGTCTTGAAGATCGGGCGCGTCTCCTCGATCCGGATGCTGCCACCTCGAAGACTGAGCCATCATCTTCCTCGGAGCGCCATCGGGTCTCTGTATCCCCGAACCTCCGTTGTCAGGCACCACCGAACCAAGGCGAGTTCCTTCGCCGCATCATCGGGCCAATCAAGGTAAACTCCCGTCTTATCTTCCTAGACCCCTTCTTCTTCTTCTTCTTCTTCTTCTTCTTCTTCTTCTTGTTTCCCTTTGGATTTAGGTTTTAGGGGGGGGCTGGAGTTTGGTGAGATGGATTGAGGAAGATGATGGATGTATAGTGAAGAATAGTTTAGGGTTTTGATGGTAGAGATGGGAGCTGGTGAGTAAAATATTAGGGTGAGGGTTTTCTCAGGCTGAGAAAATGGGAATAGGGAGAGAGAATATTGCGTATGTGTCTTTATACCTAGGGTTAGTAATGGGCCGGGTCAGATTTAGGATACTTGGTCCAATAGTGATGGGCCGGGCCTATAAAAGTTGGTTACGAAGATTAAAATAGAAACATGAAAGAATAGAAATGGAACCAACAGCAGGGAGGGGATCATGGGCTGAGCCAGTAGTAGGTTGGGTCATGGGGCCAGTGAGAGAAATAAATGGTTTAAATAATTTGGGTTCAGTGTGGGCCGGATCAATGTGTGCTAGACTGAGGGATTTAAAGGAATTAGTAATAGAAATTGTGGTTTATTTGGACTAACAACATGCTGGGCTTAAGTCCTAGATATGGGTTAGTTTCATCAGCAGTGGGTTGGATTAATGTATAGGCGAATAATTAGAAGGAATTTGAAGAGGCAATAATGTTTGGGTTTGGGCTGGGTTGCAAAGCCAGATGGGAATAGATGTGTTATTCTTGAAATTGAGTTGCCCATAACTCTTTATGGTTTGGGTTTTAGATAGTGGGCTTGTGGGCTGGTGTAGAGTTTTGTATTAATATCAATGTGGGTTCCTTAGTAGTATTTTAGCATGACTACTTTAAAAGTACTATTTACTGCATATTGCTTAAAAGTATTTTTTAAATAAACTTTAATTATTGTGATTGAGAGAAAAACCTAATTTCTAAATATTATAAATATTATTACTAGTTGATTAATGTTGTAAAATTATTGCTACTAGAAATATTTCCAACTGATAATAGAGAATTGATAGTAGTAAATCACTAGCTGGTTTATATATATATATATTTGATGATTTAACTAGTAGATATGTCTCTAGCCAAAACTATTTTCTATTATTAAACTATTTTCATAGTAATTGTTTAATTTATGGTTAGAATAATTTAGTTAATTAAATGTCATAGTATAGAACCTAACCAAACTTGTACCTAAAATTCTAGGTGGATATTTAAGCTCTACTACTCTCGTTCTTCCAAGCAAGGCAAGTACACCGACTCGAACTCTTTACTCTGTATTTCTGTCTTGCTTCATGTTCTCATATATAGGACACGTTGTACACACGATTGTTCATTGTTCATCGTTCATCGTTCATAGTTCATTGTTCATAGTTCAGTGTTCTTTACTTGTGCATTAGGGTGGAGAAATACTACAGATATGTGACCAATCCTATTTTAGTTAGGCACTGCTTAATAGCTTAGGTCTCACATCGTGCATGTGGGACTCTAAGCCGTACCATTTTTCCTGTGCTTCTATATCCTGTACTACCCTAGCCGGTCGCATACTCTGATAGTTATTTCAAATGCATGTTACACTGATGGTCTAGTTCATTGTTCAGGATCTGGTACTATAGTTTCATCGTTATTCATGTACCACAGTTTCATATTCCAATTTCTGGTACCATAGTTCACATTGTAGTTCCTTTTCATGCATTTCAGTTTACTTTGTTTAGTGCTTCTTGTCGGGGTTATACTTTGCTCTCTTCCTGACAGGATACGTTGCAGGTACTCTTAAAGATACTTTATCACCTTATGGGCCAGAGCCCGAAGTCAGGATGAAGTTGTGTTTCAGGATGGACTTAGATTTGCAGTATTCTAGATTAGATCATTTTCTAGTTTTATTTTGAGTTTGTATCGTGTATATTGTATTGAGTTTTCAGGATTGTATATTTTATTCAGGTTACCAGATTTGTCTCCGGCATTACCATGTTTTTGTATTTAATAACTTATGGATTGTGATGATATTAGGAACGTATATAGCAGCTGTGTTGTTTTATGTACTTTATATCCTGGAGTTTTCCTTAGATTGTACAGCTTACTGCGTTGTGTCTTTCAACGTAAGCTGGGCATGTCCGACTCGTGTCCGATTATTCGGAAGCGGGTCGTGACACTACAGACTTGTGTCATGGATTTTGGAGGATCCTGGGAGGATCATCTGTACTTGGTAGAGTTTGTATACAACAACAGTTTTTAGGCCAGTATTGAGATGTTACCATTCAAGGCGTTATACGGGCGTAGATGTCGTACTCCATTATCTTGGGATGATGTTGGAGAGCGAGCTTTATTGGGACCTGAGATGGTTGTGGACGCAGCCGAGAAGGTGAAGCTCATCAGAGATCGACTTCGTGTGGCGTAGGACAGACACCGACATTGGGCTAATAGCCACCGCAGACCTTTGGAGTTTGAGGTACAGCTTAGAGGTAGGATTAGAATTAGGATTGGTTTGTTTTGTGATTTGTTTTATTTTTATAGTTAATTTGAGACCTTGTTTGTTATTAGGTTGGAGATCTGGTTTTGTTGAGGATATTTGTCACTTTCCGTTCCCAGAATGTGTATTTTTATACATGTACTACTCGAATGTATTTATTTAATATTTATCATGTATTATCAAGTATTTAAATTCCTTTAATTCATGTTAATTAATATTTCTGCAATTTTATTCCTGTATTTTATTTCCTGCTTTTATTCTCTGCTTTAGTCTTACTTTGGGTTCGGCTTGGTCTGGTTTAGTTTAGTTGGCTCAACATGAACCCAACACCTCCACCTACCACCACCCCTTCCATTTAAAGCCGCCATCCCCTTTCTCTCTCTTTATAAACTCTCCTTCACCATTACTTCTTCTTCTTCCTCATCACTCTCTCCACCTACCAAACCGTAGGCAAGTACAACTTGCTTCACATGAGAACCCATGTTTTTATAGTTCATTTATCTTCCTCTCATGATCCTAAGAGAGTTTAGAACTTGGCATTTTTCATTTCGAAGTCTTAATTTTTATAGATCTAAAAATTAGTTATTTTTGGATTTTGGTGGTTTTGATCTATCAAACTTCTTTGTTTGTAAGTTTTTGATGGTTCCATGCTGTAGGGAATTTTATTCTACCCAATTTTGACCTTGGCAAAGTTGGATTTGGACTTATTTTGACCGAGTTATGGATTTTGAAGGTTTGGGTTCGAACCATGGAGTTCTTGCTGTTTTGGAGAAGACAGTGAGCAGTGTGCGCTAGCTTTTTAGCTTGCGCCACTGAGCTGTGCGCGCTCTTTAGCGCACCACAGTCCGATCCATACGCTGCCTTTTGGGAGCGTATGTCTTGCATATGCTCACTTGGGTGACAAGGAGTCGTATGGAGTCCATACGCTGCCTTTTGGGAGCGTATGTCTTGCATACGCTCACTTGGGTGACAAGGAGTCGTATGGAGTCCATACGCTGCCTTTTGGGAGCGTATGTCTTGCATACGCTCACTTGGATAGTAAGGAGTCGTATGGAGTTCATACGCTGCCTTTTGGGAGCGTATGTCTTGCATACGCTCACTTGGATAGTAAGGAGTCGTATGGAGTCCGTACGCTGCCTTGAAGAGGAGTCGTATGGAGTTCATACGCTAGCTTGACATGAGCGTACGCTGACTTGAGCGTAGCTTGACCTGAGCGTAGGCTAGACTTGAGCGTAGCCTGACTTGAGCGTACGCTGACCCTACTTACCCTGGATCTTCTATAGCCCTGTATATTGATATTTTATTAGATATTTAACATCTATTTAATATCCTTACGCCTTTTTGCATAAACTTGATATAATCATGATATGTTAATATTTATGTTAAATATAGATTGTTACGTAGGATGTACCATGTGGCATGAATTGAGTTATAGATACCCCGATTGACTGGAATTAAACCCTGAGAGTTGTAGACTCGACCCCACTGAATACTAGTTGACTTTTATGCCTTGTCACCATTGATAATGATTGTGACATTGACTAATAATTGATCATGCGTTCCTAGTTGGAACTAAGAGACTGGCTAGTCGTCTTATTGAATTGAATGAATGAGACACGTTCATATTAACTATGAACTATTGTAATCGACTGGCTAATCCCGAACCTCGGCATACAGACACATGCATGCTTCAATCTAATTAATTAATTATTTATTTATTTTTTCTACAAAGGTAGCATGTGTACTTTATGGTCAAGGCATGATTACTCCGTGGTTAGTTTTGATTGTTGCATTACGCTATGTAAGACCTACAACCTGACCGCACTGGTATCATTGTAGTGTTGTACATATCGTACCCCGTATGAAAGTACTCATTCTGAATGACCATGATCCATGGCATGGTACTTCACTCAACGTAGAGACTATTAAGTTAAATAAAATAATGATTGCATGGAGAGAATGGATTCCCGAGTTCTTACATGGCAGCCCCCTTGGGACAAGTAGTACCCGACGGGCCGGCTGGTTCCCACAGATACTGTAAACCTGCCATACGGGCAGGGAACAGTATCTGCTTATATTATTATTGTATATTGTATATTGATGACGGGCGTCCTGCTAGGACTCGTCTAATTCATGCATGGCACACATGATTAACTGGATAGACTAGCCTTGCTCGCACATGGTAAGAACTGAGGAATCCCTATTGCATAAATTCCAGGATAACTTGGGACTCAAAATAGCAAGCCGTAGGATTTGATTGGCCGTTCAAGATGATTTGTTTGTGCACTGTACCTACTCTGTTACCTAACTGGGATGATCAGAATGTCAGGACATGACGGGCCAACTTCTGTCCTTGTTTGGTTGGGAGGTTGGTTCGAAGTGTCGTGATGTGATGTGAATCCTAGTGGAAAGCAGAGATCTATTATTATATTCTTTTACTTACTGGTTTAGTTCTCATGTCGTGCTTCCTTGTGGTACTTGCTATTAGAGGTCTAACCTCTCTGGTTTTGCATGGCCAGATTTAGAGCCAGTTCCCGAGGACCCAGCTTACTTCTACCTCCAAGATGGTCAACATTAGAGGGATGATCGCAGGAGGACTCGAGTGGGTTTTTTACTTCCCCGCTCGTTTTGTTATCTACTTTATACTTTGCCGTTTGGCACCGATATGTTAGTCGGATTGTCTTGTACCTACTTTTGCATAATTGTAACTAAGTCAGACTGCAGCTGCTAACAATTGTGTATACTTACTACATCATCTGGCTGTATTTTGTAAAGCCAGATATCAAGAACATTTTGACTGAGCGTTTGGGACGTCTTACTGCTTTATCTCACATGTTCTCTATTTCTGTTTCTTGTTTGAATGATTGAGACAATAGATGTAAAGTGACCATAGTGAGACTTTCATGTAGTATGCACCCCCTCGTCTTGTAGACAACATTGATCGTATTATACGGTATTCATCTACCCGTAATACGTAGCTGGCTGAGTCATTCTCCCGCTCTCCAGTATTCTGGTTCTGGGGCGTGACAAGGTTTTAGTGGTGGCCCATACAGGTCTAATTTCAGACTTGTGGGGTGTTTAATAGGATGTCTCAATCACACATGTTTTCTCTTGATCTCATGATTCGTCAATTCTCAACTCTAGCTTGACATTCCAGCATCCTTTGACTTCATTGATCCTTCATGTCCGGTCGTTTGATTGTTCTCTTGTCCCTTTTCTTAGGGGCACTTCGTCTGTACCTGTCAGAGCTGGACAGCAACAACATGGACAGCAACATGGACAACCTGACCATGTTGGTCAGCAACAAGAGCCGGTACTAACTCAAGAGACTATCCAGGAAGAAGTGATAGTGGAACCAGCAGTTGGACCGCAGTATCCGGAGGTTCCAATACCACCAATAGTTACACCTACCCCTGTGGAGTTGGACACACCAGCCCTTCTGGAGATCATGAGAGGGATGATGGCTACTCAGCAACACCAGATGTTAGCCCAGCAGCGCATGCACGCTCAGTTACAAGAGCAGAATGTACTACTCAACCAAGGATTACAGACGGCATTGGAAAGAGGGGCAAGGACAGATTCAGGAGCGTCAGTCCGGTTTTGCAAGTACAACCCCCGCCGTTTCGAAGGCACGGAGGATGCCATCTCAGCAGATGCATGGCTTAAGGATATTGAGGCTATTCTGACAGCCGCTAAGGTGCCGGCAGAAGAACGTGTGGACCTAGTGAATTTGTTACTTCAGGATCTCGTACGTAATTGGTGGGAATCAGAGGAAGTAGGTATCAGACGTCCTGTTGCTTGGGACGATTTTACTGCAAGGTTCAAGACGAAGTATTATAGAGTTTTGGCGCAGTTTGAGCTACAACAGAAGTTTATCAACCTCAGACAGGCTGGCAAGACTGTAGATGCTTACGCAGCAGAGTTTTGCAGATTGAGTAGGTTTGCCCCAGAGATGGTAGCAACGGAGTGCCAGAGGGCGATGAGGTTCCAGCAAGGGTTTCATCTTGAGCTCTTGCAATTGATAGAAGGGCACAACTACCAGATTTTCGACGAAATATTGACGGCAATCCGCAGGCATGAAATCACCATTCAGAGGCTTGCGGCAAGGACTGGAGGTCAGAAGAGATCCCACAGTCAGATTGAAGGAGGAGGGAGAGCAGCGCCCCGAACAACAGCACCATTCCTTGGCATTCGCATTCACGATATGGCAATGCGAGGGCCAGCACCACCACCCAGGCAGCAGCAGCAACAGAAGAAGAACCAGCAACCCCCTGCGGGCTGCACTTATTGTGGGAAGATGGGGCACACTAGAGATGTGTGTCGGACATTGAACAGACTGTATTTGATATGTGGAAATCCAGATCATCGGGTTACCACATGTCCCATGAATTCGAGGTCAGGAGGACCAGTGCAGCAGTTTCCTGCTCTGCCAGCACCAGGGACAGGACTGTATCGAGGACCAGCAGTGGCAGTGAGACCATTGGCCCAGCGTCCGTTAATGCCACAGGCTCAGATATTTCGGCAGCAGGGACCGCCGATGCAGCAGCACCAGCATAGACCACCCCAGCATCATCAAGGCAGGGGCCAGCAGCAGCACCAGGCTAGGCCACAGCATGGGAACCAGCAAGGAGGTCGAGGGCAGGCATTCACACTGTCCTTGGAGGAGGCATTAGCATCGGGAGATGTTGTGGCAGGTAACATTTTCGTCGCCTCATATCCCGCAGTAGTATTGTTCGATTCAGGAGCATCACACTCATTTATATCTGCACAATTTGCGACACGGCTAGGAATGGAGTTCGAGGCATTGCCAGGGAGGTTGAATATACTCACTGGCAATGGGCTCGTAGGAGTTAGTAGAGTTATTCTAGCGTGTAGTGTTGTAGTTTGCGGGCATTCCTTACCCGTCCAGTTGATAGAATTTCCTGTTGGAAATTTTGACGTTATCTTAGGCATGGACTGGCTGAAAGACAGTCATGCGACAATAGATTGTCGTTGTGGGAGTGTATCTTTTGATATTCCAGGCATGAAGAGATTCACCTTAGTCAGATCAGAGGCAACTCGACAAGAGCAGGGAGTAATAACAGCAATGGAAGAAGTTCAAGTTCCGAAGGTAGTTGAAGAATTTCTAGACGTATTTCCCGAAGAACTTCCAGGTCTACTACCGGTTAGAGATATTGAGTTCAGCATAGAATTGGCACCTGAAACTAAACCAATATCAGATCGGGTTTACAGAATGGCGGATTCGGAGCAGGCCAAGGTGTATCAGCACATAGAGGAATTGAAGGAGAAGAAGTTTATCCAAGCTAGCATATCGCCATGGACAGCACCAGTGGTACTTGTGGAAAAGAAGGATGGATCATCCAGATTGTGTATCGACTACAGGAAGCTTAACGCGGCAACAGTAAAGAATAAGTACCCACTACCCAGGATCGACGACTTGTTTGACCAGTTGAGCACAGCTAGAGTTTTCTCCAAGATAGATCTTCGTTCAGGGTACCATCAAGTAAGGGTTCGAAAGGAAGACATTCCCAAGACAGCATTCAGGTCGAAGTATGGACATTATGAATTCTTAGTAATGCCGTTTGGTTTGACCAATGCTCCAGCTATATTCATGGATTTGATGAACCGCATCTTTATGCCATATTTAGATCAGTTTGTCGTGGTGTTTCTCGATGACATTCTTGTGTACTCTGCTAGTGAAGAGGAGCATGAAGACCACCTCAGAAAAGTGTTGCAGGTTCTGAGAGAGAACCAGTTGTATGCCAAGCTCAGCAAGTGTGAGTTCTGGGCAGATCATATTTCATTTTTGGGTCATATCGTATCAGGAGCTGGAGTAGCAGTAGATCCCAAGAAGGTAGAAGCAGTAGAGAGTTGGCCAGTACCCAAGACCGTAGCTGATGTACGGAGCTTCTTGGGATTGGCAGGATATTACAGAAGGTTTGTATCAGACTTTACGAAGCTTTCAGCACCTATGACCCGCTTGACACGAAAAGATGTACCATTCGTCTGGTCGGCAGAATGCCAGGCATCATTTGAGAATCTGAAGCAGAAGTTGATATCAGCACCTATCCTTACATTGCCAGTTGGGCCCGGAGGTTTTACAGTATATTGTGATACGTCAGGTAAAGGACTTGGATGTGTCCTCATACAACATGGGAAGGTGATAGCATATGCATCTAGGCAGCTTCGAGACCACGAGAAGAATTACCCAACTCATGATTTGGAGTTGGCGGCAGTAGTATTTGCTTTGAAGCTATGGAGACATTATTTATATGGTGACCGAGTGGACATGTACACAGACCATAAAAGTCTGAAGTACATCTTTACTCAGAAGGAGCTGAACATGAGGCAGAGAAGATGGTTAGAGCTGATCAAGGATTACGACATTGAGCTTCAGTATCATCCAGGTAAGGCTAATGTGGTAGCAGATGCTCTTAGCAGAAGAGGCGGCACATTTATGTTGACAACGCAGAAGCACATCTTAGAAGACCTTCAGGAGATGGGCATCGAAGTTATACTTCCTAATGATATAGGAATTCTGGCGAGTCTACAAGTTTAATCCGACTTGGTAGGCAGGATCAAGGCGGCCCAGGCACAGGACCCAAGGATTCAGAATCTTAGGACAGAATGTGAGTCAGGGCTCAGAAAAGAGATGCAAATTCACGAAGATGGTACGCTTAGGTTTGGATTGCGTCTATGTGTACCTAGTGGAGATATCAGACATGAAGTTATGACAGAAGCTCACAGTTCTCAGTATTCTATACATCCTGGAGGGACCAAGATGTACCAAGATATCAAGCAGCACTTCTGGTGGAACGGAATGAAGAGGGAGATAGCTAGGTTTGTTTCCCATTGTTTGATATGTCAGCAAGTAAAGACAGAACAGCAGAGGCCAGCTGGATTATTACAACCGCTTCCTATCCCAGAATAGAAGTGGGAACACATCACAATGGACTTTGTGATCGGTTTACCGAGATCACCAAGTGGTAAAGATGCTATTTGGGTGATAGTAGATCGGCTTACAAAGGTAGCACACTTTCTTCCTTTCAGAGTAGGGTAATATACAGAAAAGTTGGCAGAGTTGTATATGCAACAGATAGTCAGGCAGCATGGAGTCCCTGTCAGTATTGTGTCAGACCGAGATACCCGCTTTATATCACATTTCTGGAAGAGCTTGCATCATAGTCTGGGTACCAAGTTAAGATTTAGTACGGCTTACCATCCGCAGACGGACGGGCAATCAGAAAGGACAATTCAGACCTTGGAAGATATGTTGTGAGCTTGCACTCTGGATTTTGGAGGATCTTGGAAAAGCCACCTGCACTTAGTTGAGTTCTCATACAACAACAGTTATCAAGCCAGTATCCAGATGGCGCCATTCGAAGCACTATATGGTAAGAAGTGTAGATCGCCACTAGCATGGGATGATATCGGGGAAAGGAAGATGCTAGGCCCAGAAATGATTATCCAGACGGTTGAAGTGATTAAGGGAATTAGAGAGCGACTTCGTGTTGCGCAGGATCGGCATCGTCATTGGGCGGACCAGCATCATAGGCCGCTAGAGTTTTCTGTTGGGGACCACGTGTTCTTGCGGATCTCACCTACCCGTGGGGTCATTAGATTTGGCGTTCGCGGGAAGTTGAGTCCACGATACGTAGGCCCATTTGTTATTCTTGATAGGGTAGGCGATGTTGCTTATCGTTTGTCCTTTCCACCTTCGTTACGAGAGGTGCATGACGTGTTTCATGTATCTCAATTACGAAGGTATGTATCGGACTCCAGCCATATCCTCGATCATTCAGAACTGGTTGTTGGTACCAACCTGTCTTACGAGGAGCAGCCTGTGTCCATCTTGGACCGAAGAGAAAAGATACTCAAGAACCGAACAATTAACCTTGTCCGGGTTGCTTGGGGTCATCACTCTTTGGGAGAGTCAACGTAGGAACGTGAGGATGATATCTGATCACGGTATCCACACCTGTTTGACTCACAAGGTATATCTTTTTCTGTGTACCTTGATTGTCTTGAATCCTCATGCTTATCACCGTTTGGGTAGAATTGCTTGATATCGTAGGTTGTTAAATATAGATATGTTACTTGCTATGGACATTGTAAAATGATTGCTTCATTGAATTGCTTCTACTTAGATTAGTTTAGCCCCGATGTTTTTATCCTGCTTGGATTTGAAATTCCGAGGACGAAATTTTTCTAAGGAGGGTAGAGATGTCACTCTCCGTTCCCAGAATGCGTATTTTTATACATGTACTACTCGAATGTATTTATTTAATATTTATCATGTGTTATCCTGTATTTAAATTCCTTTAATTCATGTTAATTAATATTTCTGTAATTTTATTCCTGTATTTTATTTCCTGCTTTTATTCTCTGCTTTAGTCTTACTTTGGGTTCGGCTTGGTCTGGTTTAGTTTAGTTGGCTCAACATGAACCTAACACCCCCACCTACCACCACCCCTTCCATTTAAAGCCCCCATCCCCTTTCTCTCTCTTCATAAACTCTCATTCACCATTACTTCTTCTTCTTCCTCATCACTCTCTCCACCTACCAAACCGTAGGCAAGTACAACTTGCTTCACATGAGAACCCATGTTTTTATAGTTCATTTATCTTCCTCTCATGATCCTAAGAGAGTTTAGAACTTGGCATTTTTTATTTCGAAGTCTTAATTTTTGTAGATCTAGAAATTAGTTATTTTTGGATTTTAGTGGTTTTGATCTATCAAACTTCTTTGTTTGCAAGTTTTTGATGGTTCCATGCTGTAGGGAATTTTATTCTACCCAATTTTGACCTTGGCAAAGTTGGATTTGGACTTATTTTGACCGAGTTATAGATTTTGAAGCTTTGGGTTCGAACCATGGAGTTCTTGCTATTTTGGAGAAGACAGTGAGCAGTGTGTGCTAGCTTTTTAGCTTGCGCCACTGAGCTGCGCGCGCTCTTTAGCGCAGCGCAGTCCAATCCATACGCTGCCTTTTGTGAGCGTATGTCTTGCATACACTCACTTGGGTGACAAGGAGTCGTATGGAGTCCATACGCTGCCTTTTGGGAGCGTATGTCTTGCATACGCTCACTTGGGTGACAAGGAGTCGTATGGAGTCCATACGCTGCCTTTTGGGAGCGTATGTCTTGCATACGCTCACTTGGATAGTAAGGAGTCATATGGAGTTCATACGCTGCCTTTTGGGAGCGTATGTCTTGCATACGCTCACTTGGATAGTAAAGAGTCATATGGAGTCCGTACGCTGCCTTGAAGAGGAGTCGTATGGAGTTCATACGCTAGCTTGACCTGAGCGTACGCTGACTTGAGCGTAGCTTGACCTGAGCGTAGGCTAGACTTGAGCGTAGCCTGACTTGAGCGTACGCTGACCCTACTTACCCTGGATCTTCTATAGCCCTGTATATTGATATTTTATTAGATATTTAACGTCTATTTTATATCCTTACACCTTTTTGCATAAACTTGATATAATCATGATATGTTAATATTTCTGTTAAATATAGATTGTTACGTGGGATGTACCATGTGTCGTGAATTGAGTTATAGATACCCCGATTGACTGGAATTAAACCCTGAGAGTTGTAGACTCGACCCCACTGAATACTGGTTGACTTTCATGCCTTGTCACCATTGATAATGATTGTGACCTTGACTAATAATTGATCATGCGTTCCTAGTTGGAACTAAGAGACTGGCTAGTCGTCTTATTGAATTGAATGAATGAGACACGTTCATATTAACTATGAACTATTGTAATCGACTGGCTAATCCCGAACCTCGGCATACAGACACATGCATGCTTCAATCTAATTAATTAATTATTTATTTATTTTTTCTACAAAGGCAGCATGTGTACTTTATGGTCAAGGCATGATTACTCCGTGGTTAGTTTTGATTGTTGCATTACGCTATGTAAGACCTACAACCTGACCGCACTGGTATCATTGTAGAGTTGCGCATATCGTACCCCGTACGAAAGTACTTATTCTGAATGACCATGATCCACGACATGGTACTTCACTCAACGTAGAGACTATTAAGTTAAATAAAATAATGATTGCATGGAGAGAATGGATTTCCGAGTTCTTACATGGCAGCCCCTTGGGACAAGTAGTACCCGATGGGCCGGCTGGTTCCCACAGATACTGTAAACCTGCCACACGGGCAGGGAACAGTATCTGCTTATATTATTATTGTATATTGTATATTGATGACGGGCGTCCTGCTAGGACTCGTCTAAATCATGCATGGCGCACATGATTAACTGGATAGACTAGCCTTGCTCGCACATGGTAAGAACTGAGGAATCCCTATTGTATAAATTCCAGGATAACTTGGGACACAAAATAGTAAGCCGTAGGATTTGATTGGCCGTTCAAGATGATTTGTTTGTGCACTGTACCTACTCTTTTACCTAACTGGGATGATCAGAATGTCAGGACATGACGGGCCAACTTCTGTCCTTGTTTGGTTGGGAGGTTGGTTCGAAGTGTCGTGATGTGATGTGAATCCTAGTGGAAAGCAGAGATCTATTATTATATTCTTTTACTTACTGGTTTAGTTCTCATGTCGTGCTTCCTTGTGGTACTTGCTATTAGAGGTCTAACCTCTCTGGTTTTGCATGGCCAGATTTAGAGCCAGTCCCCGAGGACCCAGCTTACTTCTACCTCCAAGATGGTCAACACTAGAGGGATGATCGCAGGAGGACTCGAGTGGGTTTCTTACTTCCCCGCTCGTTTTGTTATCTACTTTATACTTTGCCGTTTGGCACCGACATGTTAGTCGGATAGTCTTGTACCTACTTTTGCATAATTGTAACTAAGTCAGACTGCAGCTGCTAACAATTGTGTATACTTACTACATCATCTGGCTGTATTTTGTAAAGCCAGATATCAAGAACATTTTGACTGAGCGTTTGGGATGCCTTACTGCTTTATCTCACATGTTCTCTATTTCTGTTTCTTGTTTGAATGATTGAGACAATAGATGTGAAGTGACCATAGTGAGACTTTCATGTAGTATGCACCCCCTCGTCTTGTAGACAGCATTGATCGTATTATACGGTATTCATCTACCCGTAATACGTAGCTAGCTGAGTCATTCCCCCGCTCTCCAGTATTCTGGTTCTGGGGCGTGATAATATTTCCGACACGTGGTACTGTACGCTTTGGTAGAGGTGAGAAGCTTAGTCCGCGCTTCATCGGACCTTTTGTTATCAGCAGAAGAGTCGGTGACGTGGCTTACAGGCTAGACTTGCCACCTGTATTAGAGGGAGTCCACAACGTATTTTACGTGTCGCAGTTGAGACGGTATATGGCAGATCCTAGTCATGTACTCGATCATTCCGAATCGAGGTGGGACCTACTCTTAGCTATACAGAACAGCCTATGGAGATTCTGGATTGACGAGAGAAGGTACTGAGGAACCAGGCGGTACCCTTGGTTCGCGTCGCATGGAGGCCTTATTCTTCATGAGAGTCTACCTGGGAGAGGGAGGATGAGATGCGCGAGTGATACCCTTGTCTTTTTGGACCTTGAGGTATGATTTCTATCCTTCTCATCAGTTTGGTTTTGCCTTCAATTTCGAGGACGAAATTATTTTAAGGAGGGTAGATTTGTCACTACCACATTTTTTGTCTAAGGGTATTTTGGTCATTTGTGACTTTTTGTAGAATTAAAATTTATTAATTAAATATGTGCTAATTAATTAATTAAGCCTTAACCTAGAAGTTGACCTAATCTAGATATGATCATGAGACGAGATATTACATTAGAACCTTCTAAGCTGAGTGCCAAGATTATAAATATCTAGATATTACCTTTATTAAGATATTTGTTAAGATATTTTAGCTAAAACCCTAATTCCTATGGGCCTTTCCTTAGAAAGCTTAAATTGAATTGCTAAAGCCTACCCATGACTAAATATCTACCCCAAACCCTAACCCTAGCCATGCTTGGCTGGCCATAGCAGCAAGAGAGGCCCCCTTTTCCCCCTATTTAATGTCTCTTCATTCATTTCTTGCCTCTTTTGAAAAGCCCCTTCAAACCCTAGTTTGTTCTTCCCCAAATTTCTCCAATTTCTCCATTTCTCCTCCAAATTGAGCCTAGTCTCTTGCATTGAGATCTATTGCTTCTATAGAGGCTATGGGAGGCTAGCTAGCAAGGATTTGAAGCACATTGGCCTATAGCTTTTGGAGAAGGACATCTTCCTTAGAGCTTTTCATTAAGATCTAACTCTCAATAGGTAAATAGCCCTAAACCCGTTTAAATTTGTGTTTTCTCTTCATGAATGCATCCATTTAGGTGTCCCGGACCTGTAGATGTAGTTTGGTAGGATTTCGTATTCGTTTGGTAGGCGTATCGGACGCGTGTCGGTGTATTGGAACACGTGTTTGATGAAATGCCTCTATGAACTGTTTATTCATATTTTCTAAAACAAATTTCATAAATCAGAAGCCCTATATGTGTGTTTTGATTCCTCTTTTCACTGAGCACGTTTCTTGGTCGGATTCGGGTCCAAAATTGGACATGAACCGCAGCACGAAACTGTCGCACGCGTGTCCTGCTACTCGTACACGATTTCTCCTCGAGTAGGACACGTGGACACTTGCCATTTGGCATGGAGGATGGGGCCATGACTGATAAGTCAGCCCCTATATTTTGTGTCAAATGGATTCGTGTCGGATACGATATCGAGTGTGCACGTATTTTGTACTGACTACGCACAGTCAAATTTCTTCGACTGATACGCGTCTTGTGTCCCTCGTGGACACGTAGTGGACACCAAGTGAGGTGTCAACCACGAAGACCAATACCCCAGCTACACGTGGACACGAGCACGTGGCCTCTAGTGCCTTGTGTCATGTCCAAACCTACCCGACATATCCTGTAACGCCCCAGTCCCAAAATACTTAGGACTAAGTGCGTAGACATGCCAGCTGCATACATACGAAGTATACTCAAATATGTAGAATCCTCGTATGTATATATAAGATGTAAAGTGCAGTAATCCATGGCAACTAATCTCATCAACAATCAGAAAATAAATGTAAAATAAAAACCAATAATTAATTTATCATTTGTACAAAAGTTGGACGGAGACAGATCCACTACCAACCATTTAAATGAGAATAACAATACAAGGAAAAGATAGATAAAAATAGCAATGAACGATCCAAGGGCAATCATCTTCGAAGGATTGGAGAAGATCACGGCCTTGGCTAGAACACCTGCAAATATCAAAGAAGCACACACCTGGAGAGATCACCAGGTCCTCAGAGGGACGTAACAAGATACAAGAAAATACCATGCCATATAAACTGTAATATATAATAGAGAGTAAAAGGGGATGCATGCAATAGGGTGCCTACCAGTTCTACAGTGATAATGCAGTTAAGAACAAACCTTCAACACATGGGCACTCTGGCTACAGGTACAGGTAACTCAGGTATGGTCCTACCAGGACACCAGGGACCTCAAAGCATAACATTCATCGAATGTTAGAGGCCAGCAGGATCAGGAATAGGAAAGTACTTACGTGGCCCATACGTTAAGGAACTGTCCTCCCCACCCAAAGCCTAGTAGGGTCATATCCATGTCCTATAGGAACCGCTAGTAACTGCCAAGTCTACTAGCATGCAATTCTATTGGCAGTTACTCCTAACCGTCGCACGCCTCATGCGTATCGGTGGCCAGCCGACTACGTGAGTGCTTGTCCTACATGTGACTCACAACTCATGATAATAATGTGTCAAGGCCCTATGAGATATACCAATACCTCATCATCAATGGGTGGTCACTAGACTAAGCCAATGCAAGAGAAATAAACGAAAAGCAATAAAACGATCGATAGAGTCGCTCGCACCCAAGTGTGACTTGGACACAGTGATATAATATACTAACAAGTAAGTAATGCTGAATATAAATAACAGAAAATAAGAATAAGCAATCAAAGAGAATGTGGCAAGGTATCTTGCTTGGTAGTACGGAATAGCAACTCCAAGCAATCAGTCACGTCAGCAAGAAATCTCAAAATGCACGAACGGCTCCGGATGCTGAAACAGACATCAAGAACGTTCCCAGTGTAAATGATATATCTAGGAAACGCCTGTCCAAAAGTCAAATTCTGAAACAGGGGCAAAATTGTAATTTCGGGTTAAAACGATGTCCGCAGTTGGACCCATTTTGCACCGAAACGCTTGCCAAAGTCTATGGTCTCTAAAGTCATTAAACGATATGTCTACGGGTCTATTTTGATGAGACGGACAAAACGGTATGTCCAATTTTGGATTTCGATGAAACGTATACAATTTTGCCCGTTGGAGCGGGTCACGGACCCGTTAAAAAGGTGTTCCGGTCGACCTTCTCAGGATCGAACCAAACTTGGCACACATGACCAAAAAATTGATACGGTCCTGTTGGCGTAAGTTTTGTCTCGATCCGACGGCTGTACACGAAGTTATGGCTTAATTTATAAAGGGTCGATACGGGGGTATCTTGACAGATACGTACTGATTTCGTCGCGCACACGCAACGAAACTGAGTTCCGTCAGTTCCCACACGTCGGCAACATCCATACGCGCCTTTCGGTTTATATAGCGTGCGAACACATCGCCCGGTTTGTCAGGGCGTACGTCGTATCAGACAGTTTTAATGAATTTTTAATATTTTAGAAACAGTTTTTCTGTCAACTTCAACAACTCATAACTTTCTGTACATTTATCGAAATATAGTATAAACAAGTGCGTTGTAATCTCGGTTATGTTGCCTTTAACTGTTTTCAATTAGTTTCTACCAAACCCTAACGTACAGGTCACAAATTACCTTCCAAGTTGTCATTTTAAAACAATTTTTAATACTATAGAAAACAAGTTTTTTGCTAATTTGTCTCGACTTTTCGAGCAAGTTAGTGGGTCGTTTTGAAATTCGTCTGAAGGATCTCGAAGAGGGTCATGTGGGCTTCGTATAAAATTTTGTAGAATAAAAAAGGAACAGTGCGCATAAAGAAATCAGAACGAGAAGATGGGTACCTCACTGCATTTTCGAAACAGAGTGTTCTGTTTCGCGGCTTGGTTTGTAGTCGTTCTCCGGCAATGCGGCAATCGACAGCCAGGTGCATGCGGCGAGGTAGCAGCGCTGGGTTGCTGGCAAGGCTCTGGTGTAAGGAATTTTGGTTGGGTGGAGAATCGAGAGAGAATTTGGATGGAAACTCAATTTTTTGTTTTTGTGGTGTATAGTGATTTATATCCGAAAATTGCAAGGATTTGATTGGGATTTAAGTTCAATCTTGAGCTAATTTGGTAGAGAATACATATAGGTTTTATTAGGAAAAGATTTGGATTTATTTGGTTTAGATTTGAGTGAGATTTGATTGGTTTCGGGTTTGAATATATGCGAGTATATCGCGGCCTTGGGTTCGGTTCAGGGGGGCTCTGGAAAACGAAGCTACTGTAGCTTCGGCTACAGTGGCACTTTGATTTTTTTTAACACTTTTTTTTATCTAATTTCCCTTATATCTATATACTCATATATATATTCACTTATATATTCATAAATACATATAATTCTTGTTGTTATTATTTATTACTAGTATTCACATTCTTATAATTTGTTCATAAATTGTCTTAGCTAACATTTATAATTATTTAATTATTTTAATTGCTTTTAAAAAATAGAGGGGTTTTATATCCTACCCAACTTAAAGAAATTTCGTCCTCGAAATTAAGCTACGGTAGGGGGTATGCAATGCAATGAGGAAGTAAAGGGAACTTAACGACTGAAATTCATACCTTGGTTTTCGAACACATGAGGTTAGTCATACAAGGAAATCTTATTGGCTCTATTTTCTATAGGATAAGTGTTCTTGATTCAAGGCTCTACCCAACTTATGGAAGTTGGCCATTCGTAATAGACGTCGTTACAAGACTTACGAAAATGACAATTTCTAAAGGGCACAGGAATATTTGGCATTCCTGACCATAGTCACGGGTCATAAAGGAAAACCTAGATATTGTCATATCGTTCTTCTATAAGTAATTACTGCTGTTTAACATCATTCCTATTAGGTCGTATTTTTTATAAGATAGTAGGCATCTCTTACTCGAATATAATTAAAACGTGTTGGTTTAAAAGGATTTCGTTCTTCGCCTAACATGCGTAAATAATAGTGAGATTGAGGAAATTTAGGAAACGAAGAGTTTATGGCTAAGGGATGAGATGCTATAACAAGTGTAGAACTTTGCTATAATATGATTAGGTAAGCGTTTGGAATCTTTAGATCATAATGACTAGCATCTATGGGTTTGTATATGAGGCATGTGCTGGCTGAATGAAAAGCGTATGTCATAGGTGTGGTGTGCCTTACATGAGCATGGTTATTTTAGTTTATTTAGGGGAACGGGTTGATATTGCAAGGTTAAAGTCAATTGGAACAGGACGGCCTCTATGGTTTGTTCTAGGGAAAAATGTGTCATACATGTTGCATAGTTGAAATGGAGCACAAGGGTGAGCATTTGTGTGGGGCATGTATGCCATGTGTATAACTTGATGGGTCTAGTTCATGAGTGGGAAATTTGTTCAAAGGGAACGGCTCGTGTTGTGCTCAAAATATCATAGTCACGGTAGATGGTATCAATTGATACAGATAAAAGTAGACGTTTATGAACCACTGAATTATTGGCCTAATTAGAATCAATCCTTTGTTAATTCGTAGAGAGGCTTGTCTATACATTTTAGAAATTCTATTTCAAAGTTGAAACTAAGGAACGATTCTATAATAGAACAAAATGTGAAGAATCAAGGTTGCGATCTTTTACCGCAGTTATCTAAAGATACGAGCAAGTGATAAAATACAATACGAAGATTGTATCGCAACTTTCGAACAGATAAATGTACGGTTACATTTGGAATCTAATTCTAAGAGGTAGAGTACACTAAATTCAATGTTCTAGGCAGTTATGGAAATTGGTTAAACATAGAGAGCGCGAAAACAAGACTTCTAAGAAGTTTCAAATCTCGAGGAGATGTTGAGGATGTGAGTTACTTCTGGTCGTAGTCATGGACTCTATGGGGAGACTAAGTATTACTTATTTAACATTGCTCATATATTGCCCGTGTTTCATCAAGGCAATAGGGGAGGTCTTAGTCAAGCACAACCGGGAACATGTTAGTACAATGGGATTCCATTCATTGTATAACATGGGCTACCAAGAGATACAGTTACGAAATTTATGGAAGGAGAGTTAGTGAGCCAAGAGGTGGGGCCTACATAATAGGGGTAAGGGCCTATCACATCAAGTTTTGGTTTTATAGTCCAAATATGGCTATATGCAAGGATGGGTTTAACTGGGTCTTAATGGATTTCCTAACTGGACACCGATCTTTGATTGTATGAATCGTAGGTTTCAATCCATATTGACTGGGAGACATGCTATGGAACAGTCTGAGACATTTCTAGCAGATTAGGGTAATCTTATATCGGTTCCAAGTCAAGTGGTCGGCTAATTTTTTTCAGCCGGGTTGGTTAACCAGGTTCCTAAAGCCCGAGAATATGCCTTCTGTGACTTTTATGTTTAAGTAGCACCAGAAGACTCAATTGAGTGGCACACTAGTGGCATGTGTGTAGTGGGCTTCGACTAGATCACAACCATATATTGGGTCAAAAGATTTGAGTCGAGGTCAGATCCTTAGCTGAAGTCAGAAAGGATAATGGCATTATGGTAGAGGGTATAACTAGCCTTTTTGACTCGAAAGTCGCATAATAAAAATAGAGTACAAGGGGACGTGTTTTAGTGGGACATGATATGTCTACTTGAAGGTGGAGTCGTCTAGACCTTGCATATAAATTTTTTTGGAAGGTAACAGCTGGTCTCGTGCTCCAAATATCGATGCCACGGTAGGGTACATCAAATGATCTAAATAGAAAGTGGAAGTTCGTGTGTCACTAATTACCTCCCTAATGGAAACCAACTTATTCTAGTCATTTGGTAATACCAGTATCTCCTACAATTTAGAAGGCTTACAATTTACTTACTCTAGAAGCTAGGATATGGTTTCAGGATTAATGAGGTTAGATATATTTAATTCGCGACATCGTACCTTGACCCTTGATAATAATAAGGCGCGATGTGATTGATAACATGATATGGTAGATATGAATCAGATTCGAGGACTATACTCTGATTTCTAATAAATGGAAAATGATTGCGTGCAACGATACACAAGTCGATAAAATAGAATGATCCACTCGTCCATAATATTTAAGAGTTATCGATGCGGGGTATCGAACTCTAAGGTACGTCATATGAAAGATCTCTATTTACTAAGTCAATAATTTTCTATTTGTGTCAAGCCTGCTAGATTATAGTCACAGGGGTTCTAGTGGTATCGAATGTAGTGCTCAAGCATTGATGTTGGTATCTAGTAAATCAATATGAGGGAGTGTTATGCTATAAATATTGGCTAAGCTGGTAAAGGGGTTGTTCTAGTGGTAAGTCACTTCCTTAATATTAAATAAAAGTGTATACTTAGAGTAACATCTGCTGGATATCAAATCTCGGGATGGGTATCTATTATAGTCATGGTGAATGCTTACCTTTGTTTGTGTCTGCTCCTCTCATGTCTAAACTGTGGACTTGGTCGAGTAAAGGTTGGGTTAAGGCATAAGGGTTTCTAGTTAAAGCAAGAATTAAGGAAAAATAATTAGAGACTCCCAATAATTTGTTCCTTGAGAACAGGTAGTCTTCTAGGTTGATATTTTGACCAAGGGTAAGATCCTAATCATTCTCAAATTCAATGGCTGTACGTCACGATATTAGTTTTAGGGTCGAGGGGAGGACAAGTAACTCAAAGTAAGGTTGTAGTCACATGGCTGACCGGTGGTATCTACACTTGTGTATACAACTATCATAGCCATGGGGGATACTCTGTATATATCTACCAAATACGAGCGTTCGTCTTTCCAAATTATTAAAAGACAAAGCAATAAAGAGTTCAAGAAAGATGTCATCGAATACCATTACGTGCTTCAAAGGAAAATATATAATTCATAAGGAATTGTCAATACAGTCGCGGATGAGATCCTAGATACCTCGATATCTCAATCCACATGGGATAATCAAATGAAGAGCGAACCAAATGCATCAAGGTTGATTAGACCATAATACACTGATTCTGATTAGACAATATGTTAGTGGGCGTCCCCAGTAAACATATGTCTTGTATCAAGTTCGATAAAAGAGTAAGCTTGCAAAAACTAGGCTGTAATAGCGGTACTATTCATGGTAGTGCAAAATATAAGTACGGGAGATAATTATGGAAACAATTATAAATAGTTCAAGTTTCATAAGTATCTAAGTCTTGTCCAGTATTACTGTTTATACAGTCGTCCTACTGTCTCTTGTATCAGGCCTTGGTTGACCAATGGAGTAATGGACTACTAAATCTCAAGGTAAACATATCTTCTTATACTAACATATATTCAGTGTCATCCAGTTATACTTATTTATTGGGTTATAAGGACACAGGTGATAGACCATGAGGCATACTACCCAACTTATAAAAATTCAACTAATAGGATGATTGAGCAATATGACACGTATACTAGTATGAGTTATCTTCCTAACCTCCCTATCAGGCACGGAAAGAAAAGTTAAGATTTATAGTGGAAAGGAAGCAAGCAGAAGGAATTCAAGGCAATCGGACGAGAGTTCAAAATTTGAATCAAGGGAGGTGATTAAGTATGTGGATGAGATCCTAGACTCTAATCCTATACGCAGGCTTACATCGGTACAGTAACGTAACCAAAGTGACAAACTCGACCTGCATGGGCCACCACAAAAATATGTAATGCCCCAGTCCCAAAATACTTAGGACTAAGTACGTAGACATGCCAGCTGCATACATACGAAGTATACTCCAATATGTGGAATCCTCGTATGTATACATAAGTTGTAAAGTACAGTAATCCATGGCAATTAATCTCATCCACAATCAAAAAATAAATGTATAATAAAAACCAATATTTAATTTATTATTTGTACAAAAGTTGGGCGGAGACGGATCCACTACCAACCATTTAAATGAGAATAACAATACAAGGAAAGGATAGATAAAAATAGCAATGAACGATCCAAGGGTAATCATCTTTGAAGGATTGGAGAAGATCACGGCCTTGGCTAGAACACCTGCGAATATCACAGAAGCACACACCTGGAGAGACCACCAGGTCCTCAGAGGAACGTAACAAGATACAAGAAAACACCATGTCATATAAACTATAATATATAATAGAGAGTAAAAGGGGATGCATGCAATAGGGTGCCTACCAGTTCTACAGTGATAATGCAGTTAAGAACAAACCTTCAACGCATGGGCACTCTGGCTACAGGTACAGGTAACTCAGGTATGGTTCCACCAGGATACTAGGGACCTCAAAGCATAACATTCATCGATTGTTAGAGGCCAGCAGGATCGGGAATAGAAAAGTGCATACGTGGCCCATACGTTAAGGAACTGTCCTTCCTACCTAATGCCTAGTAGGCTTACATCCATGTCCTATAGAAACCTCTAGTAACTGCCAAGTCTACTAGCATGCAATTCTATTGGCAGTTACTCCTAACCGTCGCACGCCTCATGCGTATCGGTGGCCAGCCGACTACGCGAGTGCGTGTCCTATATATGACTCAGAACTCGTGACAATCATGTGTCAAGGCCGTATGAGATATACCAATACCTCATCATCAATGGGTGGTCACTAGACTAAGTCAATGCAAGAGAAATAAACGAACAACAATAAAACGACCAATAGAGTCGCTCGCACCCAAGTATGACTTGGACGCACAGTAATATAATATACTAACAACAAGTAAGTAATGTTGAATATAAATAACTGAAAATAAGAATAAGTAATCACAGAGAAGGTGGCTAGGTATCTTGCCTGGCAGTGCGGAATAACAACTCCAAGCAATCAGTCACGTCAGCAAGAAATCTCAAAATGTACGAACGGCTCTGGATGCTGAAACAGACATCAAGAACGTTCCCAGTATAAATGATATATCTAGGAAATGCCTGTCCAAAAGTCAAATTCTGTAACAAGAGCAAAATCGTAATTTCGTGTCAAAATGATGGCCGCCGTGGACCCATTTTATACCGAAATGCGTGCCAAGGCCTAGGGTCTCTAAACTTGTCAAACTATATGTCTACGGGTCTGGTTTGATGAGACAAACTCAACGGAATGTTCAGTTTTGGATTCCGATGAGCCGTATACAATTTCGCCCGTTGGAGCGGGTCGCGGGCCCGCCAAAAAGGCGTTCCGGTCGACCTTCTCAAAATCGAACCAAACTTGGCATACAGGGCCAAAAAATCGATACGGTCCTGTTGGCGCAAGTTTCGTCTCAATTCGACGACTGTACACGAAGTTATGTCTTAATTTGCAAAGGGTCGATACGGGGGTATCTTGACAGATACGTACTGATTTCGTCGCACACACGCAACGAAACTGAGTTCCGTCAGTTCCCACACGTCGACAACATCCATACGCGCCTTTCGGTGCATATAGCACACGAACACGTCACCCAGTTTGTCAGGGCGTACGCCGTATCAGACAGTTTTAATGAATTTTTAATATTTTAGAAACAGTTTTTTTGTCAACTTCAATAACTCATAACTTTCTGTCCATTTATCGAAATATATTTTGATCAGGTGCGTTGTAATCACGGTTATGTTGTTTTTAACTTTTTTTAATTTGTTTATACCAAACCTTAATGTACAGGTCACAAATTGGCTTCCAAGTTGTCGTTTTAAAACAGTTTTTAATACTACAGAAAACAGGCTTTTCGCTAACTTCGTCTCGACTTTTCGAGCAAGTTAGTGGGTCGTTTTGAAATCCGTCTAAAGGATCTCGAATAGGGTCATGTGGGCTTCGTATAGAATTTTGTAGAATCAAAAATGAACAACGAGCATGAAGAAATTAGAACGAGAAGATGGGTACCTCATTGCATTTAAGAAATAGAGTGTTCTGTATCGCGGCTTGGTTTGTAGTCGTTCTCCGGCAATGCGACGGTCGACGGCCAGATGCAGACGGCGGGGTAGCTGTGCTGGGTTGCTGGCAAGGCTCGGGTACAAGGAATTTAGGTTGGGTGGAGAATCGAGAGAGAATTTGGATGGAAACTCAAATTTTGGTTTTTGTGGTATATAGTGATTTAAATCCAAAATTTGCAAGGATTTGATTTGGATTTAAGTTCAATCTCAAGCTAATCTGATAGAGAATACATATAGGTTTTATTAGGAAAAGATTTGGATTTATTTGATTTAGATTTGAGTGAGATTTGATTGGTTTCGTGTTTGAATATACGCGAGTATATCGCGGCCTTGGGTTCGGTTCATGGGGGCTTGAAAAAACGAAGCTACTGTAGCTTCGGCGACAGTGGCGCTTTAAATTTTTTTAAACACTTTTTATCTAATTTCCCTTATATCTATATACTCATATATATTCACTAATATATTCATATATACATATAATTCTTGTTGTTATTATTTATTACTAGTATTCACATTCTTATAATTTGTTCATAAATTGTCTTAGCTAACATTTACAATTATTTAATTATTTTAATTGCTTTTAAAAAAATAGAGGGGTTTTACACATCCCCACCACACTGTACTGCACAATTTTCTGATACTCAACAGTTTGAGTATTTTGGACACCTCGTGTCCAGTTTCTGTAGAAGCATAAAAATATCTATACTATGCGCCTGAAGCCATGCGCCCACATAAGGAAGTGGCTATGCGCCCACATGTAACAAAGTGTTATGCGCCCACATGATTTCTTAACAGGTGAGCGCGTAGATGTTTTCCTCCACTATGCGCCCAAGACAGAACAACTCTACGATTCGGTCAACGTCCACGACCAGTCATGGGCCGAGGCATGCGGCCACGTCAGTCCCTACGAACAGTCGTACACTGAAGCATGCGGCCACGTCAACCCCACGATCGTTCAGTTTTTTATGTGCCTACGTCCTATGTGCCCAAAGGGACACTATTCGCCCACAGTGAGATCAGTGCATTCTCCACATGTGTGCACATAACAGTCATTTTAGTACAAAACGACTATAAATAGAGGACATATGCCTCTTCAAATGAACAGAACATAGAGCATTTCAGAGCTAAATTGCTGCCCTTCTTGCCAGTGAGTCGAGTGTTAGCAATTTTCTTAGATTTTCTTCCACTTTTGTAAATCGGAGTGTCAATGGAGTAAAGGAGCAACTGCCGCTCGATCTCCATCGTCCCATTTTCTACAATTCCTTTTGTACTCGGGGATTCTCAGTGTAGGATCTCTAGGGTGTACTCGATTTGTGGTGCCTTTTTCTAATAAGAAAAGACAGTGATTCTTCTCTTTTTTGTAAGTGTTCTACAAAAATGGTGACTTTGCTGGAGACTACCTTTTTCTCTGACGAGAAGGTGGTCACACAATCCGTTACCGCTAAAGTGGAGAGCACTCAGAAGATGTTGATCATGAAGTTCGATCAATAAGCGTTCAAAGAGATGCTCTCGAGGGATGGCTCTACTCCCTTAAAATCAGTAAAGCGAAACAAGTCTCGCAAGACTTGGCTTTCGAAGGCTCGTTCTGCATATCCTGCTAGTGCCGTAGAAGATGTGCAACCGAAGGGGAACTCTATCACGTGGGCGTATAACTCTTCCACAGAAGCTCCCAATGCAAAGAAGGTGCATACTGTTCAGGGCTCTACTAGTCCAGCGAATTCTCTCTTGTTCAATCAACAATAGAGTGTTCAACCCTCGAGACTTAGCAAAGAAAAATACTACGATGCCAAGAATCGAAGTGTTTGACACTCTGGGCAAACTCAGCGAAGCTTGCAAACGAAGAGGGCAAAACTGGAGAAAAATAGTACTGTTTCCCAAAGCATGCGCCCAGGGCTATGCACCCAAAGGATGGTGTGGGCACATAACTCTGGTCAGAAGACTTCTGTCTTCAGTAGGCTGTCTACCACCATGCGCCCAGGCTCTGATGATCCATTCTATGCGCCTACAGCCAGGAAGGCCAAGCATGTTGCCAGAACTTCTAGAAAGCATGCGTCCAAGGGCATATTCCAGGGTCTATGCGCCCACAGAAAAAAGACAGACCCCAACGCGTATAGCACGGGGCTGTCTTCAAGGTCATAACGGAACTTAGGTGTGGGGGTTGCCCCTGTGCATAAACTAAGTCCAGATGTGCCGATTTCCCTTACAAACCCATATGCAAAGCGGGGCAATACATGTGAAATGGGTTCTAAGGCAAAGCTCCCTTCCGTCGATTTGCACGACATGATAAATCATAAGCGTAAGGCGAGAGAGATCACTGCGACTCATGAGGTGTCTCTACAAGAGCGTCCATGCACTAGTATTATCATCAACTGTTGCTGCTCCAAAGCAACGAAAGTTCCTCCAAGGCAGTCCGTGTTTCGACGACTGCAGCGTTCTGATGATAAAGAGCCATTATGTGTTTCATCCAACATGGCTTCATGGGGTCCTCCCTACGGGAGCCCCAATCAAAGAAGGTGGACCACTAATCCAACCTTTTTTAATTCTGCAAACAGGAGAAGAAGAAGTCTGCCAGCAAATAGCCAGCGAGCTGTTTCACTTGAAAGAGTTTATATGGGTACTCGGTCGAGAACAAGATCCCTTATAGACGTCGAAGACTCTCAAGCTGGGGGTGGTGTTTCCTCAAAATCTCAAGTTGGGGGTAGTACTCCCTCAGAATCTGAAGCAAATGACCTTCATGCCGGGGGTAGCCTTCCAGATGACGATGATCTCTTCGAGTCCGACGATGACTATCTACCTCCCATGCCTGAAGATGAAGGCCTTTTCAACTCAGAGATAGACATCATCAGCACCAGTTGTATTGTCTTCTCTATTCATCCTCGTATGCTATCTGCATATATGACAGATGGAGAGAGACCTGAAGAAGCCAGTGATCAAACCAACAAGCAGCTGGAGAATCTTGAAATAGCGTTCGCCAAGATCACTGACATGCTTAGCAGCATCATGGCTGTCCAAACTGCTGGGGTTGTTCCCCTACTTCAACCGAACGTCTCAACACACGCTAGTCTGGTTCATAGCAACAACCTCCTTCACTACAAAGGGAGTACCATTCCGTTGTACCTTCTCCAAATCCTGTAAATGCTGGGGGTGGTCCTTCACCGACAGCACTTGACAACTGTACAACAACCGTTTCTCAACATCTGCTCAATCAGCAGGATGTAATTGATTCTTTTGTTACCCGTCTCGATACCATCTCACACAAAGACGAGCTTCAGAAGATGGAGATATCTCAACCTTATCCTCTTGAATGGGAGAATGCCACTTGTCCTCCTAACTATAAGCCATTGACACTAAATTCGTTTGACGGAATGACTTCTCCTCGCCAACACATAACATACTTCAACACGCAGACGCTGTACTTACTAAGAGACGATGCGTTCTTGTTAAAGCTATTTATCAATACCTTGCAGGGAGTAGCTTTTGAATGGTTCTGCAGTCTGCCTGACGGTTGTATTAACTTCTTCAAAGACTTGGAGAGGCTATTCCTCAATAGGTTTTACGAGATTGGCATGCATGTTAGTGTGTCCACCCTCATCGAGACCAAGCAGAGGAAGAGTGAGACAGTTATTGCTTTTATCGAAAGCTTCAGGTAACTAGCCTTAAAGATTCCCTTCGGTATACCAGACTCAGAGCTTATGGATACTTGTCGGCATAAATTCCTTTCTACAGTGAAGTTCTGTCCGGATATACATAAGTATGATACATGGCCTGCTTTCATCAGGGCCGCTGATGCTGCTGAAAATGACGTTCCTAATCTGGAACTACTGGGGTTGAAGACACCCAAATATGAAGACAGAGGCAAGCACCCCCAAACTATCCCTATCCGTGGGGGTAAAGGAAAAGAAGTCTTGAAGGCTGACACTCCCAAGGGAGCTCCCAATTCTCAGAGTGCTCCTAACAGACCCAAGGAGACTTTCTCCTTTGACGAGGATGATGTTATTACCATTTTCAACACGTTGATAAAGGGTAATAAGCTAGTATTGCCTACACCACGACGTCCTGAGGAGGCAAGCCGACTCAGCAAACCCAAGTACTGTCTCTATCATCAGTACGTGCACCATTCTACCAAGGATTGCACCATCTTGAAGAGAAAGATACAACAGCTCATCGACAGCCAAGTTATCAACCTCGAAGCTGAAGACAAGGTCGTGTCTTCTAACATGATCTCTCTTCAATTTGGTGACTTTCCTTCCACAGAAGTTCCAGACGGCATAGTTCTAATTCCCAAGGCAATAATGGAAGTCGTCAACCTGCCGCCAGCTCGCGATTCAATATCAGCTCTGGTGCCACTCACGACGGAACATGGTGAGATTATGTGGGTCCATCCCGACCTTGTACAAGAAATGAAGCAGGGGATAGTGTCTTCCAAAACAAAGAGGGGCAAGAAATACAATCCATGCCATATGGTATCTTCTTCTATTTATGAAGTCCTATCTGGCGAGACACGATCCGGCAAGACTTACCTGCGAACTTATGACCCCGTACAAGAAGACGTAATGCCTTCTCAAGCTCCTGCTGCCCCCACAAGTACAGAAGCTAGTCTATCTAAGTCCTCAACTGTCGACAAAGCTAAGCAGAAGGAGACACGATTTGACAAATCTCTGAAGTCACCAGCTACCGAAAGCATGGATCGGCCTTACAACTTTGACATACTGGCACAACTGGCCAATACACCTGCCAGATTATCATTGTTCGATCTACCACGTCTCTCCAAAGAGACGCATAAAGCTTTAAGTGAGGCATTACTACATGCCGACCCTTATCTCGTTGAAGTCAAAGCTTCCGCTGAAGATCCGGTCTCTTGTCCTCATTGCCATAACACTATGGAAGTGGTTCCCAACATCACCTTTTCACATGAGGACATGCTGCTAAAAAATAATCGTCATGATAGACCTCTTTACTATACAGGGTATATCGGGGCGATTAAGGTGGATCAGATGCATATCGATCCAGGTTCCTCCCTCAGCGTCATCCCTAAAAGTTTACTCCAAATTCTAGGGATTCCTTTGCACAAGCTGTCTGCAACCAATACAACTATCATGGCTTTCAATACTGGAAAAAGTCATCCTCTGGGAAAGATTCGTCTCAAGTGCCAGATTGGTGATCTCCGGACAGAGGTTGCTTGCTATGTAATCGATGCCAATGTGTCCTACAACGTCTTGTTAGGACGTCCGTGGATATACGAGAATATGATTGTTCCTTCTACCCTTCACCAGTGCTTTAAGTACGTCAATAGTGATGGCATCATGAAGACAGAGTTTGCTGATGTCGATCCTTTCAAAGGTATTGAAGCCTACTATGGAGATTCGGTACTCTATCAATCTCAGCCTCCCAAGGATGATGGCAACAAAGCTGACGATGAAGCTGAAGTTAATTCATCCGCCAGTGGCGGTCCCCTGGTTATCCGAGTCAAAGGACGTACTACTCCAAAAAGTACTTCAAAGCCTCTTACAATCTGGGTCAAAAAGAAGCGTCCTAATATTGCCGCACCATTGACCATCACTCTCCAAAAAATAACTCGGATGAAACCTGCTGAAGTCCATCCTCCCAATCCTGATGAGTTACCCTACATAGTGAACTTGACCAAGTCTGTGACTCCTGTCCCAGATAATGATGCGCCTAATGAGTATATCAATACTCAAAATAATGTACCTTCAGTGGATGATGTTATCCCTGAAGAAAAACTTGCATATTTTTTGAGTAAAGGTTTATCTTTGAATTACTTTGATGTCTACCAGTCTGTAAACCAGTACGTAGATACATTATATGCCTTAGAGCATGGCATAAGACCACATCTCTATATACCGGTCATAACACCCCGTCTGCGGGAAACAGTCTAGCCAGAGAATATCCACTACTTTATTATTCCAGCAAGAAAGAAGTGTGAAGAACTAATCATCTTCGGTCGAATAATTGGCGAAAGAAAGTTCGTTCTAGACTTTACTACTCCCAATTACAACGCCGAAGCTGACTGTGATTCAGGTAACATGCAGCTTTACCGATATAGTTGGCAGGCCAAGAATATCATCCAGAACATGGGATATGATATAAAAAACGACCAGGGACTAAACCACGGTAAAGGACGACGATTGCCAATACGTCACTTTGTTCCTTCCGACAAACTCGATAACTATTATCAACGAAACGGTGTTGGTTTGGGCTATGTTACTCCTCCAACAACTCCTGAAGGATCAGACGTTGAAGTTGATCGTTGTTCTCATTCTTCTCATTCTTGCCTCTGGGATTCAGACTCCAGCATTGGAGACATGTTCAAAGCAACTCTATCCGTCAACATAGTGTCAGTTTACCAAATTGCAGAAGATGTCTGTAGCTCCCCTTCCCCAAAATCTAAAAATATTTTTATTATTATTTATTTTATTTAAATGGTGATTTTTGAATTTTTATAAATAATTAATTAGTTAATTATTACGGTAGATAATTTTAGTCATGGTTAAGAATTTGGGTACAAGGTGACTAGAAATTATGGCACGGATAGTGCAGTGGCATGCTTTGACTAGTATTTAGCCATAGTATAGGAAGGCCAAGCCATATTGATGTCCTAACTAGGAAAATCAGACCAAGTTGTGAATTGACTCATTTAAATTATTTTAATAATATATTATTTTATATATTGATTTTGATGACCAGGTTGGACCAAAACAGTCTGAACTGGGACCGGACCAAACCCAGGCCCAAATAGACATATGGTGTGACCAAATATGGCCATGTGGGCATATTTTATGGGTGTACAAATGTTCTTAATATTATTTTAGAATTTGAGAAATATTTTCTAATTATTAAATTAGAGGTACAAAATTTATATTATTATTATTAATGATGTTTTCCTATATTGGAATAATTTTTGACCCAAAGGTGTGTGGTAAAGATCACCCATTGGGGCAATTTTTATTATTTTAATATTATTAAGGTTATTTTGTGGAGATTTAATAAGCATGTGCATTCCATTTAAATATTATTATTATTGAGCCATTTTTTGGTAAAGTAAATTTATATATATATGTAGATATAAATGTGCTTTTCTATATATAGATAATAGGAATAGTGGTATTTATAATATTTATTTAAAGTATTTTAGGTTTTGTGATTTTAAGGATATATATATATATATAAAAACTATATATAAATATATATATGGGATATATATATATATATATATATATATATATATATATATATATATATATATATATATATATATATATATATATATATATATATATATATATTTTATATATATATATATATATATATGTATATATATATTTTATATATATATATATATATATATATATAAATATATTTTATATATATAAAAATATATATATATATATATATATATATATATATATATATTGGTATAATAGATAAAGAAAAAGAAATAGAAAAAGAAAAAGAAAAAAGGAATAGAAAAACAAAAACAAAGAAGCAGCACTCCTAAGCCAGCCCAACCCGAGCCTTACCAAAACCTAACCCGAGAAACCCACAGCCGAACTCTAATCCCCTCCCCGACCCTGTTGGCGACAGAGCGCGTATAAACATATATATATCGAAAGAGAAACACCTAAACCCTAGCGCCGCCCCGACCTCTCCTGGGTCTGGCGAACCTGCCCCAGCCTCCGCGCGCCGCCACAAGGCCATCGTCGGCGGCCAGGGCCGCGCGCACGCGCGCACGAACCGCAGGACAGCAGCAGCGGCTGCAAACGCGTCGGTTCGAGACGTGAATTCTTCGTCGTTACTCCGCCGTTTTACGAACCGATTGGTCAGGTACGACGACAACCCTACCCTTTACAACCCCCTTCAAATAGTTTGAATAAAATTGCTTTGTACGCGACGAAAAATGAGTTCCAAAATCGAGAAAAATCTCGATTTCTGGATTTAGAAACTGTCCCGAAACCCAAAGTTGGCGGTCGATTTACGACCTGGGTATTGTGAAACTTGAAAAATCATTTGAACAGCCTTGTAGACAACATAACTGAGATCGAGACCCTATTTTTATTCTAATATCTAGTTGGTTATTTTCTGTTAAAAATCAAGTTGAAAATCGGGAAAAACCCGATAAAACTGTTTTTCAAAAACTAGAAATTCTTCCGATCCAACGTGCGTCCCGCCAATCCGAGCGACGTGGTCGCGAATCATAATCATCGAAAGGTGCGTAATAGATTTGTGGACGTATGGGCGTTGACGAAACTCAAATTGGTCGCACGTGTGTGACGAATTTGATGTGTATCCATCAAAATTTACCATATCGATCTCTGTGCAAATTCTCCAATTACTTTATGCACACTCGTCAGATCGAGACGAAACTTGCGCCAACAAGACCATATCGTTTTTTTGTCCTGTATGCCAAGTTTGGTCCAATTCTGAGACAAATGAATCGGACCGCCGTTTTGCGGGCCCTACGGTCCGACTCAACGGGCGATTTTATGCACGGTCCACCGGAATCTAACTTGGGACATACGGTTGGGTTCGTATCAGAAAACCAGACCTGTTGACTTATTGTTTGATGACTTTAGAGACCGTTGACTCTAGCATGCTTTTCGGTGCAAAACGGGTCCAACGGCGGACACCGTTTTGACCCAAAATTATCGTTTTGCCCCTGTGTCCAAAATTGGACTTAAGGACAGGAAATTCTAATTGGACTTAAGGACAGGAAATTCTAGCTAATTTGACTATTCTGAGAACGTTGGTAATGTTTATTTCAGCATCCGGAGACTTTTTGCATGTGTTGACTCTAGTGACTCATCTGATGTGGTTGTATTATCGGTTTCACCAGCTAAGGACCTCAGGCAAGTGCACTTTTTGATTGCTTTCGATTCATAGTAGTCTTTTCATTTCATGTTTATACATATATCTTGCTGCTTGTTGACACGCTCGTCACACGGAGTAGTCGAGAGGGGAAATATCTTAGTAGACATGTGGACTACCTAGAACTATCCCAATGTGTCTAATCTTGACTGATAGCAGCTGTACACGATACGTGCAGGGTGCCGTATTTACCCCTTAGCCATTCACATGTTGAAAAAGATTTTTCAAACCACCTAGATAGTTGTCTTTTATTTGTTTTTCTTGTCTTTTTCACAACTTGTCATGTCATTAGTACTTTCTAGCTTTCATCTCCCATATGTTATTTTCATGTCTTCTTAATTCTATTGTGTCTTCGCATTGCCGTCGGTTTGTGTACTTGTTCCATTCCTGACTGAAAACCAACATTTTTCAGGTTAGCTGTGGCTTCACTTAGCTTGGGAGATACGGGTGTACTTGCAGATAGAAACCTAGAAATAGATAGCAGTTGTATCATTTCCATTAAATATGAGAACTTTGTATTTTCTTTAATTTTAAATATTGTAAATGTTGTAATAAATTTAGAAATGTGAATGAGCAATAAAGTTGATTTTGAGCAATTATTTCTTGCGGGCTTGACAGCGTTCTACCGCCGACTCTGCGGCGTAGGCTGGCTTGGACACGTCTCGTATCCGAAAAAGAGGGTGCGGGTCGTGACAAGTTTTTGTGGTGGCCATGCAGGTCAATTTTTGTAAAATATACGAACTCGTGATGGTACTTAAGTTAGTCGTACTATTGCGAGCCTGCGACTAGAGAATGCTCATTCACAACTTAGGTCAAATCGATTTAAGAGAATGACTAGGACTAGGAGTCCCTTGTTAAAATTGACAGTGGGGTAGTTAAGGTTGTCAGATAGGCCATACAATTTAGAATTTTTAAATTTAGATAGCTTGCCCGATCTCTATAGGTACACTCTTACTTTTGATATGACGATATGATCCGTTGTGGATATACTATTCACTTGGTAAATTAGGCTTACCTAGAATTAAGGCGTTAATCTCGATAAACTGTTCAATTTTTTTTTGCTCTATTTAGATATAAATCTTATATGATAAATTGTCTATTTTTAAACTCTATTTTGCTGTAAGGAACTGGTTTATAATTTCTGATTCTGCTATTCATATACGAATCTCGATGTTAGATTTGATTCAAAGTCTTCCCTCAACCATTTGAGATATATATGAAACGAATATTAGGATGTTCTTACTTCTCTTGTCTTCAATTATTTCCTCCCCGATCAATCTTTTACTTTAAAGATTGAGACTTATAGGCAGGTGCTACGTTTTCTAACCATAGTCAACTGGTTTGAACCTCTAGCAGCTCATTGAAGTTCTTAGGAATATAGTTAGAATAATTTTAACGACTGCGATGGCTAGACAGCAGCGTACTGTCGCCAATTATTTGAGAATGGAGAATGTGGGTTCACTGCAGCTAGCAGCACACTGGCGAGGCACAACCCATAGAATTGAAATCATTTCGAAGATTTGTAGTTTATGGAATATTGCTAAAACTATACCTTCGTTGACCTCTTTAGACCTTGTGTCAATATAAGGTAGAGTACCTGATAGCATATCACATCTGAATCACGGAACCAAGGGTTTACTGTAGCCTGAGTATACGGACGAGGCATAATTCTCGGTAAAGTGACTTCAGACGTGATTACAAGTTTAGGATACTATAGAGGATAGAAAAATGCCCTGTGTGTACCATAAGACCCAAAGCCAAAACTAGTGAAAGCTCTGTAAGTTGGGTAGCCTGTCTCCCAACCTAGAAATTCGTGGTCCTTGTGATATATTGACGAGGTAATTGATTGACACTAATAGGTTTACCTAGAATATAGAATTCAGAAGACCATAACCCATTAGTCGACCAAGGCCTTAAGGATAAGAAGATCGTAGGATGACTGTATAAGCAAGAACACCAGGTAAGGTTTTGATTCTCTCAAAACTCGAACTACTTATTCCTCCTTCCAAAAATCTCACATATTTATATTTTGACTATCTTGACCAACGCTGCTATTACAGCCTAGTTTTTGCGAGCTTACTCTTTTATCGAGCTTGATTCAAGATGTATGTTTATTGGGGACGCCTAGTAACATATTGTCTAATCAGAATCAGTGTATCACGGTCTGATCAACCATGATACATTTGGTTCGTTCTTCATTTAATTACCCTACGTGGATTGAGATATCGAGGTATCCAGGATCTCATCCACGTTTGTATTGACAATTCCTTTTGAATTATACATCCGCCCTTGAATCACGCAATTGTATTCGATGACATCTTCCTTGAACTCCTTATTGATTTTGTCTTTCACTAATTGGAAAGAAGAACGCTCGAAATTGATATATAGATACTGAGTATCCCCCATGGCTATGATAGTTGTATACACAAGTGTAGCTACCATTGGCCAGCCATGTGACTATAATCTTGCCTCGAGTTACTTGTCCTCCCCTCGACCATAAATCTACTATCATGATCTTCTAGTCATTGGAGTCCGATGATGATTAGGATCTTCCCCTTGATCAAATGCCAACCTAGGAGACTACCTATTCTCAAGAGACCAAATATTGTGAGCCTCTAATTATTTGTTTGAAGCTTGCTTTAACTAGAGCCCTTGTGATAATAGTCTGGCAGGCTTGATACAAATAGAAATTTACGACTCAGTTGTTAGAAATCTTTTGCCTTAGAGTTGGTTACCCCGTCGATTACTCTTGTATACTATGGACAAGAAGATCATCCTATTTATCGACCATGTGTCATTATACACACTCATTTTCTATTTATTGAGGAACGATCCTTGACTAGACATATCTACCGTACCCCGTTACGCCTTGCCTTATTCTTTATTAACAAGAGTCGAGGTGCAATACTCGAACTTTGGAATCCTTCTAACCTCATTATTCCTAAAACCATATCCTAGCTTCTAAGGTGGGTAGACTGTAAATCTTCTAAATTTTGGGATATACAAGGATTTTTGATTGATTAGAATAATTTCTGTTAGGATGATAATTAGTGCCCCATGGACTCCCACTTTCCATTTAGATCATTTCGTGTCCCCGGCCGTGTAATTAATATTCGGAGCATGAGACCAGTTGTTACCTTCCAACAAATTCTATATACAAGATCTAGACGAGTCCACCTTTATCAAGGTATATCATGTCCCACTCAACCCGACCCCTTGTACTCTATTTTTGTGGTACGACTTTCAGGTCAAAAGGACTAGCTATAATCCTTACCGTAATACCGGTATACTTCCCGACTTCCATTATAGCCTCAACATCGACTCAATTCATTCGACTCAATATATGGTTATAATCTACTCGAAGCCCACTATGCACATGCCACTAGTAAGCCACCCAATTGAGGCCTCATGTGCCACGTAAACACAAAAGTCACGGAAGGCGTATTTCTGGGCCTTAGGAACCTAGCTAACCAACTTGACTGGCAACTAGCTCAACTACTTGGGTGGAAACCTATTCTAGGATACCCTATCCTAGTAGAAATAGTTTTATCATTGGGATCTTGTTCAGTCCATATAGATTGAAATCCAAGGTTCACCCAACCAACGAGTGATGTCCAATCAGGAAGCCCATTAAGACTCAGTAAAACCCATCCACGCATACCACCATATTCGGACTAGAAAAACTGAACTATTTAAAATAGGTCCCTACACCTATTATGTAGTCTCCACCTCTTAGAGTGTGATGTCATTCGTAACCCTTATTCTATCCACCTAAAAATTGCGATACGATCTTATATTGCATTTATATCCCTTGCTCGTATGTTTAAATAACCACGGAAAAGACCATAATCTTGATTTCTCAAATTACGTTCTATTAGGAAATCTTGTTCAGATAGAATTTCGAGAACAGAATTTATGTATTGCATGGATTGCAAGCCCCTCTAAGAAACGAATGGTTCTTCGATTTAGCAGGTGACTAGACTAGGGTAGCTCATCTAGCAAATAAGTCAATGGTTCAAAACCTCTCTTTCTAATCTGTAGCATTGGATACTCTCTACCGCTCTTGAAACTTCATATTTGCTCTTGATTATTCTTCCTTATCTTCCTGTCCTTCTTATTTCAGAGCGACGAGTGGTCATACTTATTAGAATTTATCAATATTTCTTAGCTACTTGTGTAAATTGTTGCTTGTTAAATTTTGGGTTGCTTAATAGGTAGGAGAGGATTATAGATGCCATATGCAGTAGATATCTATTGGTAGGATTGTTGGCAACTAGTTAGAAGATTATAATATTTTAGTTTTGCAGAGTAGTGTGACCAAAGGTGGGTAGAAGTCCTCAAGTATTCGGAGTTATAAATGGCTAGAGAAGGTTATCAACTATTTTGAGGAGATTAAGGTTAAGATAGACTTTCCTTTGAATTTTAAGGAATAGTTATGAATTAGAATTTCGAGAACGAAATTATTTTTAAGGTGGGTAGATTTGTAGCTCCCCTTCTCAAAAATCTAGAAATATTTTTATTATTATTTATTTTATTTCAATGGTGATTTTTGGATTTTTATAAATAATTAATTAGTTAATTATTACGGTAGATGATTTTAGTCATGGTTAAGAATTTGGGTACAAGGTGACTAGAAATCATGGCACGGATAGTGCAGTGGCGTGCTTTGACAAGTGTTTAGCCACGGTAGAGGAAGGCCGAGCCATAGTGATGTCCTAACTAGGAAAACCAGGCCAAGTTATAAATTTACTCATTTAAATTATTTTAATAATATATTATTTTATATATTGATTTTGATGACCAGGTTGGACCAAAACAGCCCGAACTGGGCCCAGACCAAACCCAGGCCCAAATAGACATGTGGTGTGACCAAATATGGCCATGTGGGCATATTTTATGGGTGTACAAATGTTCTTAATATTATTTTTAGAATTTGAAAATATTTTCTAATTATTAAATTAGAGGTACAAAATTTATATTATTATTATTAATGATGTTTTCCAATATTGAAACAATTTTTGACCCAAGTAAGGGTGTGTTGTAAAGATCACCCATTGGGGCAATTTTTATTATTTTATTATTATTAAGGTTATTTTGTGGAGATTTAATAAGCATGTGCATTCCATTTAAATATTATTATTATTGAGCCTATTTATGGTAAAGTAAATTTATATATATATGTAGATATAAATGTGCTTTTCTATATATAGATAATAGGAATATTGGTATTTATAATATTTATTTAAAGTATTTGAGGTTTTGTGATTTTAAGGATATATATATATATATATATATATATATATATATATATATATATATATATATAAAATATATATATAAAATATATATATATATATATATATATATATATATATATATATATATATATATATATATATATATATATATATATTTATATATATATATATATATTGGTATAATAGATAAAGAAAAATAAATAGAAAAAGAAAAGGAAAAGGAAATAGAAAAACAAAAATAAAGAAGCAGCACTCCTAAGCCAGCCCAACCCGAGCCTTACCAAAACCCAACCCGAGAAACCCACAGCCGAACTCTAATCCCCTCCCCGACCCTATTGGTGACAGAGCGCGTATAAACATATATATATCGGGAGAGAAACACCTAAACCCTAGCGCCGCCCCGACCTCTCCTGGGTCTAGCGACCCTGCCCCAGCCACTGCGCGCCGCCGCGAGGCCATCGCCGGCGGCCAGGGCCGCGCGCACGCGCGCGCGCACGAACAGCAGGACAGCAGCAGCGGCTACAGACGTGCCGGTTCGAAACTTGATTCTCCGTCGTTACTCTACCATTTTACGAACCGATTGGTCAGGTACGACAACAACCCTACCCTCTACAACCCCCTTCAAATAGTTTGAATAAATTTGCTTTGTACGCGACGAAAAACGAGTTCCAAAACCGAGAAAAATCTCGATTTCTGGATTTAGAAACTGTCCCGAAACCCAAAGTTGGCGATCGATTTACGACCTGGATATTGTGAAACTTAGAAAACTGCTTGAACAGCCTTGTAGACAACATAACCGAGATCGAGACCCTATTTTTAGTTTAATTTTAAGTTGGTTATTTTCTGTTAAAAATCAAGTTGAAAATCGGGAAAAACCCGATAAAACTGTTTTTCAAAAACTAGAAATTCTTCCGATCCAACGTGCGTCCGGCCAATCCGGCCGACGTGGTCGCGAACCGTAAGCATCGAAAGGTGCGTAATGGATTCATGGACGTGTGGGCTTTGACGGAATTCAAATTGGTCGCGTGTGCGCGACGAATTTGATGCGTATCCGTCGAAATTTACCGTATCGGCCTTTGTGTAAATTCTCTAATTACTTTATGCACGCTCGTCAGATCGAGAAGAAACTTATGCCAACAGGACCGTATCGTTTTTCTGGTCCTGTATGCCAAGTTTGGTCCAATTCTGAGACGACGCATGCAGGGTGCCGTATTTACCCCTTAGCCGTTCACATGTCGAAAAGGATTTTTCAAACCACCTAGATAGTTGTCTTTTATTTGTTTTTCTTGTCTTATTCACAACTTATCATGTCATCAGTACTTTCTAGCTTTCATCTCTCATATGTTATTTTTATGTCTTGTTAATTCCATTGTGTCTTTGTATTGCCGTCGGTTTGTGTACTTGTTCTATTTCTGACTGGAAACCAACATTTTTCAGGTTAGCTGTGGCTTCACTTAGCTTGGGAGATACGGGTGTACTTGCAGATAGAAACCTAAAAATAGATAGCAGTTGTATCATTTCCATTAAATATGAGAACTTTGTATTTTCTTTAATTTAAATATTATAAATATTATAATAAATTTAGAAATGTGAATGAGCAATAAAGTTGATTTTGAGCAATTATTTCTTGCGGGCTTGATAGCGTTCTAACGCCGACTCTGCGGCATAGGCTAGCTTGGATACGTCTCGTATCCGAAAAAGCGGGTGCGGGTCGTGACAATGTCCAATTAATTGAGCTCGAATAATGGGCTCAAAAGATGGACACCAGGTGGGAGTTACGTTTCAAAAAACGTGAACTACCTACTGAAGATAAAGTTGTCCAAGTTAATTTAGGAGATGAATCATCTCCTAAACCAATCTTTATCAGCAAAAGTCCGTCTGGTAAAGAACGACAATCTCTTATACAACTTATAAGAGAATATATCGACGTCTTTGTATGGAGCTATGAAGACATGCCAGGCTTAGACCCTAAATTTGCTATGCATCGCCTAAATATCTCGTCTAAAGCTAAGCCAATGAAGCAGCAGCAACTACGGTTTCGACCAGATATCATGAAGGCCATCGAAAGTGAAGTCAAAAAGCTTATTTCAAGTGGTTTCATTCGTGAAGAACAACACCCAGACTAGGTCGCTAACATTGTTTCGATCATAAAAA
>JANAVB010033814.1:10450780-10454806 GCA_029216955.1 Iris pallida
CGAAGGATGCGGGCTTCCTGGATCCAAATAACCCCCTGAGTGCCCTGGCAGAAACAGACCCAGCAGACTCCCCTTGCTGCTGGAGATCTCTGACAGCCGTTATCTAAGCCCGCCTGCCTCGGAGGGGAAACCCCGCAATCCCACCCAGAGTGCCCCCAAAAACCTATACAAGAAGAAAAAAAACACAACATAGGGCTGTTGTCGGCCATGACCACGAGGGCCGTCATGAAACTCACCAACCCCCACCTCTTCTTCCCTCTAATGCTTAACATCCTCTCTTGGAACGTTCGAGGGATGGCCAATAAACAGACACTGAATAGAATCATCAGCCTCAAGAATATGCACAAGATTGATATTTTAGTCATTATCGAACCAAAAATTCCCACAAAAAGAATTAAAGCCATCCAACTTCAGCTTGGATTTCAGGCTGCGGGCTCCGGCTGCAACGACATATGGATCCTCTTCGCCGCCGATATCAGATTCGGCATCGCACAGGACACTAGACAGGCTCTCTCTTGCTGGATGGAACATCCGCTTTCCCTACTCGCTCCCTCCTCTCTGCTGTTCACGGAAGCTGTGACCTCCCGGAGCGCAAGATCCTTTGGAACACGTTGCTGGAGACTTACCCCCGAGCAACAACCTTCCGTGGCTGTGCATTGGCGACTTCATACTATCTCTTGCAGCGAAGAGAAGTCTGGGGGTCGTCCGCCACCACAACAGGCCTTGAATGATTTCAACAACTTCCATCTTTAACACCCATCTCAGCACTCTTCCTTTCACCGGCAACACTTTCACTTGGTGCAACATACAGGAAGGGGCTAGAAGACAATACTCTCGCCTCGATCGTGCCTTGACCAACATTTGGTGGAACGACATGGCTCTCATCACCAAACTATCCTACCTCAACACCACTGAATCGGATCATCTTCCCTTCTGATTGAGCTCAGTAGCAGTAATAACCCCATCAAAAAGCCTTCGGTTCCTGGACTTCTGGAGGCATCACCCATATTTCAGAAACATCATCGCGTCGGCGTGGCTCTCTAAGGACGACCCGGAACCCCTCACCGGATTGCTGCTAGACTCAAAGGAACCAGGAAGGCCCTCTTTTCGTGGAGCAAGTCCGCCTTTGGTAACATTTTTCAAACGGTCAGAACGACGGAGGATGACGTCAACAGGGCCGAGATCCAGTTTGCCACGGAGAGATCCCCGCAGGCCCGATCCGCACTCAACTTGGCCACAGCCATTCTCAAGTCCCGTCTGAAGGTGGAGACAGAATTCTGGAAGCAGAAGGCCAGATTAAAATAGGACTTTGAGGAAGACTGCAATTCGAGCTATTTTCACTCTTATGTCAAAGGACGCAGGCATAAGCTTCATCTACACTAAATCAGCGACATGAACAGAAACCGGTTAGATGAACAGACCTGCATTCAAGAGGAGGCCACCAACTTCTACTTCAAATTATTCTCCAAAGAAGCCATCACAAAGGATGATGAGTTCCTGGCTAAAATCTCTAATTTAATCCGATGGGGATAATGAGCTGCTCCTCACTCTTTCCTCTTCCGAGGAACCCAAGAATGCTGTCTGGGAACTCGATGAAAATAGCTCCCCCGGGTCGGATGGTTTTTCGGGTGTTTTCTTCATATCGTGCTGGGATCTGATCGCTGATGACCTCCTTGCGGCCACCATCGCTTTCTTTCAAGGGGCTACCTACCCCAAAGCCATCTCCAGTGCCAACCTTATCCTCATACCCAAAAAAGATAACCCGGAGACCTTCAAAGACTTTAGACCCATCAGCCTGTGCACTTTCACCAACAAAATTATTTCGAAGATCATCAACAAACGCATGTCCACTCTACTTCCGAAGATTATCTCCGAAGAGCAAAGTGGTTTTATCCCAGGTCGGAACATCAATGACAACATCCTCCTAGCTCAAGAAATGATAACATGCATGAAATTCCCATCCAGAGGGGAAAATGTTGCTATTAAACTTGACATGGAAAAAGCATACGGCCGCCTGGATTGGCAATTCATGATTTGGGTATTTAGGGCGTTCGGTTTCTCAGAATCTTGGATCGACATCATCTTCCGCTCCGTAGCAACTCATGGTTCTCTATTGTCATCAACGGTCAGGCTGCAAGTTTTTTCACTGCCAGCCGTGGGGTTAGACAAGGTGACCCGCTCTCCCCCACCATCTTCATTATCGCGGCAAAAGCTCTCAGCAGAAACCTCAAAAGCATGGCCAATACTCCTAGATTCCATCACTTCCACACTACAACCGGTGCGCTGATCACGCATCTGGCCTATGCTGATGACTTTCTTATTTTCTCGGCTAGAGATCTCGGATCTGTCGAGGTTGTTCACACCATGCTGGAGAAATACGCTAGATGCTCGGGCCAGCGCATCAACGCCAGCAAAAGCGTCATCTACACTCACCACAAAGCAGACATGACTCAGGCGATGCTCCACCCTGACTTCCTTCTCTACTGCTTATCCTCCGTTTCTTACTTGGGCTGTCCATTGGTTTATGGCAAGTCCAATACAGGCATCTTCGTGAATCTTGTTAGCAAAATCGGATCCAAAATCGAGGGATGGCACAACGCGACCTTATACCTGGGTGGCAAGTTGATTCTGATCAAGCATGTCCTATCCTCCATCCCCATCTACACCCTGGCCGTTTGTGCCCCTCCGAAAAAACTCCTTTACTCACTTGAAGCCCGGTTTGCCAACTTAATTATGGTCACTCCGACGGCAAGGATAAGCACCAATGGGCCAGTTGGGATTCCATGGCCAAACCTACCGAGGAGTGAGGTCTGGGATTCAGCAGACTAACCCACATCATCTACTCTTGCTCTATGAAACTTTGGTAGAAGCTGCGCTCGGACAAGTCACTTTAGACTAGGTTCATGATGGCTAGATATTTCAAACTCTCTCACCCGCGTCTGCAGTCGCCAACACCAGATCTTCAGCTTCTTGGCGGCGCATCCTACATAGTCCGAGCCTCGCCGAATCCCTCATTCGACTCAAGCTCGAGGACGGCCGCTCGTCGATGTTCCAAGAACGTTGGATTGGGGACGAGGTGGTCCAGCAGTCTCTGACTCACTTACCTCCTCGTGAAATTCGGGAGCTGTAGGACAGTGCCTCGAATTGGAGATGGGACAAGGTCCACACTCGGCTTGGCGCAGAGGCGGTCAACGGCATCGCTGCTACGGACTTAAGGATCGTAGATACCCGGATACTTTGTGGTGGTCGCCCAACCCCGGCGAAACCTTCTCCTTAGCTTCGCCTATGATTGTGGCTAGAGGCATTGGTGCCCCGGCCCCTTATACTGCTCCGTTCAGGCAGGCGTGCATCCCGATCAAATGGTCCATTTTGATATGGAGAGCCCATAAGTGGAAACTCCCCACCGACGACATCATAACATCCTTCGGCTTCAGTCTGGCATCGCGGGCGGTGCCACTGCTGCGCATCTCATCATGTTAAAACTGCGGAGCACATTCTTCTTGTCGGTAACCTCGCAACACAGTTGTGGACATTTCTATCCTCTAAATGCCGGCAGGACCACCAGCCGGGTGGCCTCAACGACCTCCTGGTCAACTGGAGCAGGTCTCATGGTCATCAGATCGTTGCGACCGCCGGTATTTGGGTTCTGTGGAAAAATCGAAACAAATGGAGATATGAAGATCGCCAATACAATTCAGACCTACTAATCAGGGAGGCCGCCAGACAAGTACGTAAAGCGGCCGGTGCTGCCGTCACTCCCCGCCTAGCTTTTGGGAGGCTTTCACCTCCACTGTCGCTTAGGCATGTCGCCGCTATGGCGAGGTGCCATTTGGACATCCTTTTGTGATTGCGGCCTTTTGCTATCTTCTTGCGCGTAGTGCGTATACCTGTATAGGCTTCAGCATTTTGCACATCAATAAAAGTCTCTTCCAAATATAAATATATATATATATATTTCTCTATCTAATATATATATGTATATATATATATATAAAAAATATATATATTATATATATATAATATATA
>JANAVB010033814.1:10454819-10462319 GCA_029216955.1 Iris pallida
CTGTACACGATACGTGCAGGGTGCCGTATTTACCCCTTAGCCATTCACATGTTGAAAAAGATTTTTCAAACCACCTAGATAGTTGTCTTTATTTGTTTTCTTGTCTTTTTCACAACTTGTCATGTCATTAGTACTTTCTAGCTTTCATCTCCCATATGTTATTTTCATGTCTTCTTAATTCTATTGTGTCTTCGCATTGCCGTCGGTTTGTACTTGTTCCATTCCTGACTGAAAACCAACATTTTTCAGGTTAGCTGTGGCTTCACTTAGCTTGGGAGATAGGGTGTACTTGCAGATAGAAACCTAGAAATAGATAGCAGTTGTATCATTTCCATTAAATATGAGAACTTTGTATTTTCTTTAATTTTAAATATTGTAAATGTTGTAATAAATTTAGAAATGTGAATGAGCAATAAAGTTGATTTTGAGCAATTATTTCTTGCGGGCTTGACAGCGTTCTACCGCCGACTCTGCGGCGTAGGCTGGCTTGGACACGTCTCGTATCCGAAAAAGAGGGTGCGGGTCGTGACAAGTTTTTGTGGTGGCCATGCAGGTCAATTTTTGTAAAATATACGAACTCGTGATGGTACTTAAGTTAGTCGTACTATTGCGAGCCTGCGACTAGAGAATGCTCATTCACAACTTAGGTCAAATCGATTTAAGAGAATGACTAGGACTAGGAGTCCCTTGTTAAAATTGACAGTGGGGTAGTTAAGGTTGTCAGATAGGCCATACAATTTAGAATTTTTAAATTTAGATAGCTTGCCCGATCTCTATAGGTACACTCTTACTTTTGATATGACGATATGATCCGTTGTGGATATACTATTCACTTGGTAAATTAGGCTTACCTAGAATTAAGGCGTTAATCTCGATAAACTGTTCAATTTTTTTTTGCTCTATTTAGATATAAATCTTATATGATAAATTGTCTATTTTTAAACTCTATTTTGCTGTAAGGAACTGGTTTATAATTTCTGATTCTGCTATTCATATACGAATCTCGATGTTAGATTTGATTCAAGTCTTCCCTCAACCATTTGAGATATATATGAAACGAATATTAGGATGTTCTTACTTCTCTTGTCTTCAATTATTTCCTCCCCGATCAATCTTTTACTTTAAAGATTGAGACTTATAGGCAGGTGCTACGTTTTCTAACCATAGTCAACTGGTTTGAACCTCTAGCAGCTCATTGAAGTTCTTAGGAATATAGTTAGAATAATTTTAACGACTGCGATGGCTAGACAGCAGCGTACTGTCGCCAATTATTTGAGAATGGAGAATGTGGGTTCACTGCAGCTAGCAGCACACTGGCGAGGCACAACCCATAGAATTGAAATCATTTCGAAGATTTGTAGTTTATGGAATATTGCTAAAACTATACCTTCGTTGACCTCTTTAGACCTTGTGTCAATATAAGGTAGAGTACCTGATAGCATATCACATCTGAATCACGGAACCAAGGGTTTACTGTAGCCTGAGTATACGGACGAGGCATAATTCTCGGTAAAGTGACTTCAGACGTGATTACAAGTTTAGGATACTATAGAGGATAGAAAAATGCCCTGTGTGTACCATAAGACCCAAAGCCAAAACTAGTGAAAGCTCTGTAAGTTGGGTAGCCTGTCTCCCAACCTAGAAATTCGTGGTCCTTGTGATATATTGACGAGGTAATTGATTGACACTAATAGGTTTACCTAGAATATAGAATTCAGAAGACCATAACCCATTAGTCGACCAAGGCCTTAAGGATAAGAAGATCGTAGGATGACTGTATAAGCAAGAACACCAGGTAAGGTTTTGATTCTCTCAAAACTCGAACTACTTATTCCTCCTTCCAAAAATCTCACATATTTATATTTTGACTATCTTGACCAACGCTGCTATTACAGCCTAGTTTTTGCGAGCTTACTCTTTTATCGAGCTTGATTCAAGATGTATGTTATTGGGGACGCCTAGTAACATATTGTCTAATCAGAATCAGTGTATCACGGTCTGATCAACCATGATACATTTGGTTCGTTCTTCATTTAATTACCCTACGTGGATTGAGATATCGAGGTATCCAGGATCTCATCCACGTTTGTATTGACAATTCCTTTTGAATTATACATCCGCCCTTGAATCACGCAATTGTATTCGATGACATCTTCCTTGAACTCCTTATTGATTTTGTCTTTCACTAATTGGAAAGAAGAACGCTCGAAATTGATATATAGATACTGAGTATCCCCCATGGCTATGATAGTTGTATACACAAGTGTAGCTACCATTGGCCAGCCATGTGACTATAATCTTGCCTCGAGTTACTTGTCCTCCCCTCGACCATAAATCTACTATCATGATCTTCTAGTCATTGGAGTCCGATGATGATTAGGATCTTCCCCTTGATCAAATGCCAACCTAGGAGACTACCTATTCTCAAGAGACCAAATATTGTGAGCCTCTAATTATTTGTTTGAAGCTTGCTTTAACTAGAGCCCTTGTGATAATAGTCTGGCAGGCTTGATACAAATAGAAATTTACGACTCAGTTGTTAGAAATCTTTTGCCTTAGAGTTGGTTTACCCCGTCGATTACTCTTGTATACTATGGACAAGAAGATCATCCTATTTATCGACCATGTGTCATTATACACACTCATTTTCTATTTATTGAGGAACGATCCTTGACTAGACATATCTACCGTACCCCGTTACGCCTTGCCTTATTCTTTATTAACAAGAGTCGAGGTGCAATACTCGAACTTTGGAATCCTTCTAACCTCATTATTCCTAAAACCATATCCTAGCTTCTAAGGTGGGTAGACTGTAAATCTTCTAAATTTTGGGATATACAAGGATTTTTGATTGATTAGAATAATTTCTGTTAGGATGATAATTAGTGCCCCATGGACTCCCACTTTCCATTTAGATCATTTCGTGTCCCCGGCCGTGTAATTAATATTCGGAGCATGAGACCAGTTGTTACCTTCCAACAAATTCTATATACAAGATCTAGACGAGTCCACCTTTATCAAGGTATATCATGTCCCACTCAACCCGACCCCTTGTACTCTATTTTTGTGGTACGACTTTCAGGTCAAAAGGACTAGCTATAATCCTTACCGTAATACCGGTATACTTCCGACTTCCATTATAGCCTCAACATCGACTCAATTCATTCGACTCAATATATGGTTATAATCTACTCGAAGCCCACTATGCACATGCCACTAGTAAGCCACCCAATTGAGGCCTCATGTGCCACGTAAACACAAAAGTCACGGAAGGCGTATTTCTGGGCCTTAGGAACCTAGCTAACCAACTTGACTGGCAACTAGCTCAACTACTTGGGTGGAAACCTATTCTAGGATACCCTATCCTAGTAGAAATAGTTTTATCATTGGGATCTTGTTCAGTCCATATAGATTGAAATCCAAGGTTCACCCAACCAACGAGTGATGTCCAATCAGGAAGCCCATTAAGACTCAGTAAAACCCATCCACGCATACCACCATATTCGGACTAGAAAAACTGAACTATTTAAAATAGGTCCCTACACCTATTATGTAGTCTCCACCTCTTAGAGTGTGATGTCATTCGTAACCCTTATTCTATCCACCTAAAAATTGCGATACGATCTTATATTGCATTTATATCCCTTGCTCGTATGTTTAAATAACCACGGAAAAGACCATAATCTTGATTTCTCAAATTACGTTCTATTAGGAAATCTTGTTCAGATAGAATTTCGAGAACAGAATTTATGTATTGCATGGATTGCAAGCCCCTCTAAGAAACGAATGGTTCTTCGATTTAGCAGGTGACTAGACTAGGGTAGCTCATCTAGCAAATAAGTCAATGGTTCAAAACCTCTCTTTCTAATCTGTAGCATTGGATACTCTCTACCGCTCTTGAAACTTCATATTTGCTCTTGATTATTCTTCCTTATCTTCCTGTCCTTCTTATTTCAGAGCGACGAGTGGTCATACTTATTAGAATTTATCAATATTTCTTAGCTACTTGTGTAAATTGTTGCTTGTTAAATTTTGGGTTGCTTAATAGGTAGGAGAGGATTATAGATGCCATATGCAGTAGATATCTATTGGTAGGATTGTTGGCAACTAGTTAGAAGATTATAATATTTTAGTTTTGCAGAGTAGTGTGACCAAAGGTGGGTAGAAGTCCTCAAGTATTCGGAGTTATAAATGGCTAGAGAAGGTTATCAACTATTTTGAGGAGATTAAGGTTAAGATAGACTTTCCTTTGAATTTTAAGGAATAGTTATGAATTAGAATTTCGAGAACGAAATTATTTTTAAGGTGGGTAGATTTGTAGCTCCCCTTCTCAAAAATCTAGAAATATTTTTATTATTATTTATTTTATTTCAATGGTGATTTTTGGATTTTTATAAATAATTAATTAGTTAATTATTACGGTAGATGATTTTAGTCATGGTTAAGAATTTGGGTACAAGGTGACTAGAAATCATGGCACGGATAGTGCAGTGGCGTGCTTTGACAAGTGTTTAGCCACGGTAGAGGAAGGCCGAGCCATAGTGATGTCCTAACTAGGAAAACCAGGCCAAGTTATAAATTTACTCATTTAAATTATTTTAATAATATATTATTTTATATATTGATTTGATGACCAGGTTGGACCAAAACAGCCCGAACTGGGCCCAGACCAAACCCAGGCCCAAATAGACATGTGGTGTGACCAAATATGGCCATGTGGGCATATTTATGGGTGTACAAATGTTCTTAATATTATTTTTAGAATTTGAAAATATTTTCTAATTATTAAATTAGAGGTACAAAATTTATATTATTATTATTAATGATGTTTTCCAATATTGAAACAATTTTTGACCCAAGTAAGGGTGTGTTGTAAAGATCACCCATTGGGGCAATTTTTATTATTTTATTATTATTAAGGTTATTTTGTGGAGATTTAATAAGCATGTGCATTCCATTTAAATATTATTATTATTGAGCCTATTTATGGTAAAGTAAATTTATATATATGTAGATATAAATGTGCTTTTCTATATATAGATAATAGGAATATTGGTATTTATAATATTTATTTAAAGTATTTGAGGTTTTGTGATTTTAAGGATATATATATATATATATATATATATATATATATATATATATATATATATAAAATATATATATAAAATATATATATATATATATATATATATATATATATATATATATATATATATATATATATATATATATATATATTTATATATATATATATATATTGGTATAATAGATAAAGAAAAATAAATAGAAAAAGAAAAGGAAAAGGAAATAGAAAAACAAAAATAAAGAAGCAGCACTCCTAAGCCAGCCCAACCCGAGCCTTACCAAAACCCAACCCGAGAAACCCACAGCCGAACTCTAATCCCCTCCCCGACCCTATTGGTGACAGAGCGCGTATAAACATATATATCGGGAGAGAAACACCTAAACCCTAGCGCCGCCCCGACCTCTCCTGGGTCTAGCGACCCTGCCCCAGCCACTGCGCGCCGCCGCGAGGCCATCGCCGGCGGCCAGGGCCGCGCGCACAGCGCGCGCGCACGAACAGCAGGACAGCAGCAGCGGCTACAGACGTGCCGGTTCGAAACTTGATTCTCCGTCGTTACTCTACCATTTTACGAACCGATTGGTCAGGTACGACAACAACCCTACCCTCTACAACCCCCTTCAAATAGTTTGAATAAATTTGCTTTGTACGCGACGAAAAACGAGTTCCAAAACCGAGAAAAATCTCGATTTCTGGATTTAGAAACTGTCCCGAAACCCAAAGTTGGCGATCGATTTACGACCTGGATATTGTGAAACTTAGAAAACTGCTTGAACAGCCTTGTAGACAACATAACCGAGATCGAGACCCTATTTTTAGTTTAATTTTAAGTGGTTATTTTCTGTTAAAAATCAAGTTGAAAATCGGGAAAAACCCGATAAAACTGTTTTTCAAAAACTAGAAATTCTTCCGATCCAACGTGCGTCCGGCCAATCCGGCCGACGTGGTCGCGAACCGTAAGCATCGAAAGGTGCGTAATGGATTCATGGACGTGTGGGCTTTGACGGAATTCAAATTGGTCGCGTGGTGCGCGACGAATTTGATGCGTATCCGTCGAAATTTACCGTATCGGCCTTTGTGTAAATTCTCTAATTACTTTATGCACGCTCGTCAGATCGAGAAGAAACTTATGCCAACAGGACCGTATCGTTTTTCTGGTCCTGTATGCCAAGTTTGGTCCAATTCTGAGACGACGCATGCAGGGTGCCGTATTTACCCCTTAGCCGTTCACATGTCGAAAAGGATTTTTCAAACCACCTAGATAGTTGTCTTTTATTTGTTTTTCTTGTCTTATTCACAACTTATCATGTCATCAGTACTTTCTAGCTTTCATCTCTCATATGTTATTTTTATGTCTTGTTAATTCCATTGTGTCTTTGTATTGCCGTCGGTTTGTGTACTTGTTCTATTTCTGACTGGAAACCAACATTTTTCAGGTTAGCTGTGGCTTCACTTAGCTTGGGAGATACGGGTGTACTTGCAGATAGAAACCTAAAAATAGATAGCAGTTGTATCATTTCCATTAAATATGAGAACTTTGTATTTTCTTTAATTTTAAATATTATAAATATTATAATAAATTTAGAAATGTGAATGAGCAATAAAGTTGATTTTGAGCAATTATTTCTTGCGGGCTTGATAGCGTTCTAACGCCGACTCTGCGGCATAGGCTAGCTTGGATACGTCTCGTATCCGAAAAAGCGGGTGCGGGTCGTGACAATGTCCAATTAATTGAGCTCGAATAATGGGCTCAAAAGATGGACACCAGGTGGGAGTTACGTTTCAAAAAACGTGAACTACCTACTGAAGATAAAGTTGTCCAAGTTAATTTAGGAGATGAATCATCTCCTAAACCAATCTTTATCAGCAAAAGTCCGTCTGGTAAAGAACGACAATCTCTTATACAACTTATAAGAGAATATATCGACGTCTTGTATGGAGCTATGAAGACATGCCAGGCTTAGACCCTAAATTTGCTATGCATCGCCTAAATATCTCGTCTAAAGCTAAGCCAATGAAGCAGCAGCAACTACGGTTTCGACCAGATATCATGAAGGCCATCGAAAGTGAAGTCAAAAAGCTTATTTCAAGTGGTTTCATTCGTGAAGAACAACACCCAGACTAGGTCGCTAACATTGTTTCGATCATAAAAAAGAACGGTAAAGTTCGAGTCTGTATCGATTACCATGATTTGAACTCTGCATGCCCAAAAGATGAGTTCCATCTACCGATCACCGACGTAATGATCGACAATACTTGTGGCTTCGAGCGAATGTCCTTCATGGATGGGTTCTCAGGCTACAACCAGATCAAGATGTTCTCCGATGATGAGAAACACACATCTTTTCATTATGAAGGACCTCAATTGCACTTCAGATGAGAAAGTTATGTCCATTTTGGTGAAAGGTGCCAAA
>JANAVB010033814.1:10467319-10603059 GCA_029216955.1 Iris pallida
GAAAAAAAACACAACATAGGGCTGTTGTCGGCCATGACCACGAGGGCCGTCATGAAACTCACCAACCACCCACCTCTTCTTCCCTCTAATGCTTAACATCCTCTCTTGGAACGTTCGAGGGATGGCCAATAAACAGACACTGAATAGAATCATCAGCCTCAAGAATATGCACAAGATTGATATTTTAGTCATTATCGAACCAAAAATTCCCACAAAAAGAATTAAAGCCATCCAACTTCAGCTTGGATTTCAGGCTGCGGGCTCCGGCTGCAACGACATATGGATCCTCTTCGCCGCCGATATCAGATTCGGCATCGCACAGGACACTAGACAGGCTCTCTCTTGCTGGATGGAACATCCGCTTCTCCCTACTCGCTCCCTCCTCTCTGCTGTTCACGGAAGCTGTGACCTCCCGGAGCGCAAGATCCTTTGGAACACGTTGCTGGAGACTTACCCCCCGAGCAACAACCTTCCGTGGCTGTGCATTGGCGACTTCAATACTATCTCTTGCAGCGAAGAGAAGTCTGGGGGTCGTCCGCCACCACAACAGGCCTTGAATGATTTCAACAACTTCCATCTTTAACACCCATCTCAGCACTCTTCCTTTCACCGGCAACACTTTCACTTGGTGCAACATACAGGAAGGGGCTAGAAGACAATACTCTCGCCTCGATCGTGCCTTGACCAACATTTGGTGGAACGACATGGCTCTCATCACCAAACTATCCTACCTCAACACCACTGAATCGGATCATTCTTCCCTTCTGATTGAGCTCAGTAGCAGTAATAACCCCATCAAAAAAGCCTTCGGTTCCTGGACTTCTGGAGGCATCACCCATATTTCAGAAACATCATCGCGTCGGCGTGGCTCTCTAAGGACGACCCGGAACCCCTCACCCGGATTGCTGCTAGACTCAAAGGAACCAGGAAGGCCCTCTTTTCGTGGAGCAAGTCCGCCTTTGGTAACATTTTTCAAACGGTCAGAACGACGGAGGATGACGTCAACAGGGCCGAGATCCAGTTTGCCACGGAGAGATCCCCGCAGGCCCGATCCGCACTCAACTTGGCCACAGCCATTCTCAAGTCCCGTCTGAAGGTGGAGACAGAATTCTGGAAGCAGAAGGCCAGATTAAAATAGGACTTTGAGGAAGACTGCAATTCGAGCTATTTTCACTCTTATGTCAAAGGACGCAGGCATAAGCTTCATCTACACTAAATCAGCGACATGAACAGAAACCGGTTAGATGAACAGACCTGCATTCAAGAGGAGGCCACCAACTTCTACTTCAAATTATTCTCCAAAGAAGCCATCACAAAGGATGATGAGTTCCTGGCTAAAATCTCTAATTTAATCTCCGATGGGGATAATGAGCTGCTCCTCACTCTTTCCTCTTCCGAGGAACCCAAGAATGCTGTCTGGGAACTCGATGAAAATAGCTCCCCCGGGTCGGATGGTTTTTCGGGTGTTTTCTTCATATCGTGCTGGGATCTGATCGCTGATGACCTCCTTGCGGCCACCATCGCTTTCTTTCAAGGGGCTACCTACCCCAAAGCCATCTCCAGTGCCAACCTTATCCTCATACCCAAAAAAGATAACCCGGAGACCTTCAAAGACTTTAGACCCATCAGCCTGTGCACTTTCACCAACAAAATTATTTCGAAGATCATCAACAAACGCATGTCCACTCTACTTCCGAAGATTATCTCCGAAGAGCAAAGTGGTTTTATCCCAGGTCGGAACATCAATGACAACATCCTCCTAGCTCAAGAAATGATAACATGCATGAAATTCCCATCCAGAGGGGAAAATGTTGCTATTAAACTTGACATGGAAAAAGCATACGGCCGCCTGGATTGGCAATTCATGATTTGGGTATTTAGGGCGTTCGGTTTCTCAGAATCTTGGATCGACATCATCTTCCGCTCCGTAGCAACTCATGGTTCTCTATTGTCATCAACGGTCAGGCTGCAAGTTTTTTCACTGCCAGCCGTGGGGTTAGACAAGGTGACCCGCTCTCCCCCACCATCTTCATTATCGCGGCAAAAGCTCTCAGCAGAAACCTCAAAAGCATGGCCAATACTCCTAGATTCCATCACTTCCACACTACAACCGGCTGCCCGCTGATCACGCATCTGGCCTATGCTGATGACTTTCTTATTTTCTCGGCTAGAGATCTCGGATCTGTCGAGGTTGTTCACACCATGCTGGAGAAATACGCTAGATGCTCGGGCCAGCGCATCAACGCCAGCAAAAGCGTCATCTACACTCACCACAAAGCAGACATGACTCACTCGGCGATGCTCTCCACCCTGACTTCCTTCTCTACTGCTTATCCTCCGTTCTCTTACTTGGGCTGTCCATTGGTTTATGGCAAGTCCAATACAGGCATCTTCGTGAATCTTGTTAGCAAAATCGGATCCAAAATCGAGGGATGGCACAACGCGACCTTATACCTGGGTGGCAAGTTGATTCTGATCAAGCATGTCCTATCCTCCATCCCCATCTACACCCTGGCCGTTTGTGCCCCTCCGAAAAAACTCCTTTACTCACTTGAAGCCCGGTTTGCCAACTTATATTATGGTCACTCCGACGGCAAGGATAAGCACCAATGGGCCAGTTGGGATTCCATGGCCAAACCTACCGAGGAGTGAGGTCTGGGATTCAGCAGACTAACCCACATCATCTACTCTTGCTCTATGAAACTTTGGTAGAAGCTGCGCTCGGACAAGTCACTTTAGACTAGGTTCATGATGGCTAGATATTTCAAACTCTCTCACCCCGCGTCTGCAGTCGCCAACACCAGATCTTCAGCTTCTTGGCGGCGCATCCTACATAGTCCGAGCCTCGCCGAATCCCTCATTCGACTCAAGCTCGAGGACGGCCGCTCGTCGATGTTCCAAGAACGTTGGATTGGGGACGAGGTGGTCCAGCAGTCTCTGACTCACTTACCTCCTCGTGAAATTCGGGAGCTGTAGGACAGTGCCTCGAATTGGAGATGGGACAAGGTCCACACTCGGCTTGGCGCAGAGGCGGTCAACGGCATCGCTGCTACGGACTTAAGGATCGTAGATACCCCGGATACTTTGTGGTGGTCGCCCAACCCCGGCGAAACCTTCTCCTTAGCTTCGCCTATGATTGTGGCTAGAGGCATTGGTGCCCCGGCCCCTTATACTGCTCCGTTCAGGCAGGCGTGCATCCCGATCAAATGGTCCATTTTGATATGGAGAGCCCATAAGTGGAAACTCCCCACCGACGACATCATAACATCCTTCGGCTTCAGTCTGGCATCGCGGTGCCACTGCTGCGCATCTCATCATGTTAAAACTGCGGAGCACATTCTTCTTGTCGGTAACCTCGCAACACAGTTGTGGACATTTCTATCCTCTAAATGCCGGCAGGACCACCAGCCGGGTGGCCTCAACGACCTCCTGGTCAACTGGAGCAGGTCTCATGGTCATCAGATCGTTGCGACCGCCGGTATTTGGGTTCTGTGGAAAAATCGAAACAAATGGAGATATGAAGATCGCCAATACAATTCAGACCTACTAATCAGGGAGGCCGCCAGACAAGTACGTAAAGCGGCCCGGTGCTGCCGTCACTCCCCGCCTAGCTTTTGGGAGGCTTTCACCTCCACTGTCGCTTAGGCATGTCGCCGCTATGGCGAGGTGCCATTTTGGACATCCTTTTGTGATTGCGGCCTTTTGCTATCTTCTTGCGCGTAGTGCGTATACCTGTATAGGCTTCAGCATTTTGCACATCAATAAAAGTCTCTTCTTCCAAATATAAATATATATATATATTTCCTCTCTCTATATATATGTATGTATATATATAAAAAATTATATATATATATATATATATATATATATATATATATATATATATATATATATATATATATATATATATATAATATATAAGAAAAAAATGACAAGAAGTGCTCATGTCTCCGCTCCCCCCTTGGACGATGGCCCAGCCACCCGAGGGTGACCTCCCCCCAGCCAGGTTCGTCCCCCTACCATCCGCCCCCTTCTCCTCCTCCCCTCCTCGCGGCGATCCTCCCCCGGCCGGCGCTGTCCTGGTCGATGTCGCCTTTGGAGTTTGCGGCCTCAGTCCATGGCCGGGGCGCCTTGCTCCGGCGAACGTCCTCCAGGTTCTCGTCGTCCTCCTTCGGCTTTGGCCTGGTCCCCCGACCAGTTGGCCATGGTCAGACCCACCCTATTGGTCGCCCTCAGCCCAGGGGGCGGTGGTAGATGCGATGCTTCTTTCAGACGCAGCATGCTGTGGCATTCCAGTGGATGTCGGCCAGGCCGTGTGCTCAGATGAGTGACGCTCACCTTGGCACATGGGTCCGCGCTACATGCTTGGCGCAACCCGGGTTCCAGGTTGGACAGCTCTCGTGGGCGCAACTTGAGCACCTTACTGGTCAGTCCCCTCCACTGCTGGGCATGGGCCATGGTGTAGAAGCATGGAATTTCAGAACCAGAAATCCTATGCGCCTAACACTACATGCGCCAGGAGGCTCGGATGAAGTACTTGGCACAGCAAACAGCAAAAGCATAGACATTAAGAGAAGATTTTTATTTTCATATAAAAGTCTATTACATGTCTAAAAAAGGCTGTACAAAGGAAAACTTCTACAAAAAGAAAAGACCCTAAGTCTACAGCCAGGCACCACCACGCGCTCTCAAACAGGCGCATCTCGCCATACGATCTCAAACAGGCGCATCTCGCCATGCGCTCTCAAACAGGTGCATCTCGCCATGCACTCTCAAACAGGCACATCTTGCCATGCGCTCTCAAACAGGCACATCTCGCCATGCGCTCTCAAACAGGCGCATCTCAAAGAGGCGCATCTCCCCATGCGCTCTCAAACAGGTGTATCTCGCCATGCGCTCTCAATCAGGCGCATCCCTTCAGCGGCTCAGTAATGTGCATCCCTTCAGCGGCTCAGTTATGTGCATCCCTTCAGCGGCTCAGTTATGTGCATCCTTTCAGCAGCTCAGTTATGTTCCGCCCTTTCAGACAGGCGCATCATGAAGTATCAGCATATGCACCATCAAATGCTTCGACTAATGAAGCATTTATTGAGAAAAACGAGGGTGGCAATCAACCCTCTAGCTGGAGGAAGAGCTCCCCAAACCAAGGAAGTGGAGAGCACCGCAATCGACCCGCGGCTAAAGGAGCAGCTTTCAACCCAACCAGAATGGGCAACACCCACTCTAGCAGGAGGAGGAGCTCTCCCAAAGCCCAAGGAAGATGATCGGAGCACCACAATTCCGATCTGCAGCTCTTCCAGCATAACGGAGACGAAGCTCGAGCATCCCCATCTTTGGATGCAATAGGCACCTTTCGCTTGCCTCAGAAGCCCTCAACTCCGACTTTTGGATGTAACAGTCACCTTCAAGTGCATCAATAAAGACAATACGTAGCATCTTCACCCTATGGGGCATTTCGTCAACAGAATATCCTCGAGCAAACAAATTCATTTCGGGAGAACGTGAGAGAACGAGAAGCAAACTCTCTCCATGCCACTATTTATAGGCCGAGCAAATCAAACCCATGAGTCCAGTGGCTGGCTCTCCGAATCCCGTACAATGAATTTGCATTAATGGTGATGAACCTGACGCTTCGAATTCAGCCAAGTCAAAACGGCTATTTAAAGCACTCGAAAAACGTAACAGTCGGACCAATAAAAACGTGTCATGCAAAGCGGATGCGCCGGTCAGACCACGCATCATATAGATGCGTCCATCAGCACCAAGCGCCTTATGAGCATACGCCCCAATGCGTTTCTATGCGCCTAGTGGAACGCAGATCGATGCGCCCACTCAAAGGCCCATCACCTGTCAAGAACATTAAATGCTGAAGTCTGACAGAGTTGGCAGCACGTCCTCCAAGGACTGAACAGTTGACAGCTTTTTCAGAAGACGAAGCGTCACCGACGTCAGCATCATCATTACTTTCCTCCGGCGGTTGCAAGCCACGTGGCCGTCCAACCATTCGCATGCGCCTCCGCAGCCATGCGCCCAAATCTCTGCATGCGCCTCAAAAGCCATGCGCCTCAGACTTTTCTCTGATCCCTAAAGACAGAAGTCAAGTCACTACTGAAGCCTCGTATGCGCCTCAAAAGCCATGCGCCCAGACTGGTTCATGACTCCTAAAGGTTACAAGCCTAAGTCTCCTCATGCGCCCAATCCCAGGCGCATCCTATCTGATCACTCTCCACCAAATCCGAGATCTTTGAGCCATGGACCTACGATACGTGTCCTTTGACTCGATTCAGCCTATGAAGGGGTGATAATCACCTAAGATATCAGCAACTGAAAGATCCTCTCCATTGCTACGTGTCAGCTCGGTCGCAGCCCACAAAGGCAACATGAAGGATTCAACTCCTCAATCAGAGCGTATCGCCCATGCGCCTCCATCAGCAATCACTACTTGGCGTTCCCACGACCAAGCGTATCCGACATATGCGCGCATAAGCAGCCAGCTTGCAAGATATAAATAGAGGGATCATTTCCTTCTTCCAGACAGACAGACATATCCACGAAGGAACCTACGAACACACACAGAGAGGAAGATACAGACACTCAACGTCTTCTTCTTCTCCGTGAGCTCCAGCACCCAGAGCAAGTCAGACCTTCAGAGAACCGATAACCGTCGTCAGATCGTCAATGGAGTCAACGCATTACCACTCGCTTTATCGACACAAGGGACCCAAATAAACAAAAGTGTTCTCCTAGGACTACGTCTAAGTCCTACATTGTGACACTGTTCTGTTTGTAATTAAAATTTCAATCAAAAGATTTTAATGGCAAACAAGCTGGCGACTCTGCTGGGGACCTCTTTCTCCTCCCCGAGAAAGTTGTGTCGCAATCCGACGACGTGAAGGTAGGCTCCTCCCACAAGATGCTGGTCGTACGCCTCAATCAACAAGCGTATAAGGAGTTCATCTCTGAAGGCAGTGCGAGTCTTTCGAAGCTGCCAAAGCCGAAGAAGACTCGCCAGGTCTGGGTGCGCAAGGTCGACGCCTCTGGCACCATCACTGAAGGGGATGCGCCGATGCAGCCTACCCTTCCTACTGACGCCCTCAGCAGCCAAGATGCGCCCATCGGTGTAGCGCATCTCTCGGGGAAACGTGCGGCTGACCACATTCCCCAGCCATCTCCCTCTCAGGCGAGGAAGATGCGTCGACGGAGCAGGGGCTCAGCCAATGCCCCACGCATCACCTCTGATGCACCATAAAAGGTCTCTGTCTTTGACAGACTCACTCGCTGTAGTGGCGAGGAGAATTTGGACTCTGAGTACTATGCACCCCAACGGGCTGGTACGAAGAAGTCCAAGGCAGCACGGGCCATGCACCTCAAACGTGCTATGCCGGCAGCAAACCAGAAGCATGCGCTCATAATCATGCGCGCTGCTGATGGTAAGCTGTATAAGGTTGACTCGGGTGCTTCTGTGCCCGAAACAAGCTGACCTTCAAAGTCCTTGTCTCACTTGGGCATATCTGTTGCGTTCACAACCAAGTCGAGCAAGGCAAACCCTGTGGTCTTGAACTCCCGCGCGTCCACTGGTTGTGCGTCTGAGGTTCGTTCAAGCCACTGTAAATGTTGTTCCCCCACTACTGGTCTGAGCGCCTGTTTGGTGTTGGATCAGGGGGCGCAGCATTCACTTGACCACCCCGGCGCTTGGCCTTGTCATGCGCCTGATGGGGGTGCGAAGGTGGCACTCTCGTCCAATGACCTGCATAACGTAATCGCTCACAAACGTCGGTCAGGAGAGTCGACTGACAAGCATAATGCGCCCCTCACAGGGCATGCCTGTGATGTAGTCACCATCAACTGTTGTTGCAAAACAGCAGTCCCGCCACCAAGGCAGTCGGTGTTCCAGCGGCTGTAATCATCAACACCTCTACGACGTCGCCTCGGAAAGAAGGTGCCAATTGAAGAGGAACCAGAACTAAAGGTTGCTTCATGCAACATAATCTCTAATTCCTCGTCAATCCGAAAGGCGACTGGTCATTCCTCGTCCTCGTCCAAGAGCCAGCCGAGGAGAACCAAGACAACTGTTCCATCCTCTGGAGTGTTTGAAGGAACTCGGGGAAGAAAGAAGATCCTGGAGGAAGCTGAGGGTAGTCAAGCCCTTGTTGATCCTCCTTCTGAAGACGAAAATATCCTCCAGAGCACAGCTGGGGTGGATCTTCATCCTGGGGATGAAATCATCCTCCAGAGCACAGCTGGGGGTAGTCTAGCCCCTGTAAATCTGCACCACGAAGACGAAGAGGTCCTCCAAGACAGAACTGGGGGTAATCAGGCCCTTGCAGATACTTCTCCCGAAGACGAGGGTGTCCTCCAGAACGTAGCTGGGGGTAGCCAGGACGAAGATCTAGGAGAGGCAACTCTCCTACAGGAGAGTGAGGCTGAGAGTGAAGCCTCAACCGATCTATCCACTTCCAGCCGTGTCATGACAGTATACATGACTGGGGGTGATACCGAGCCAGATGCGCCGCCAGCAGACCTCGTCCAGTGCATAGATACCCTGGAGGGAGGACTCAAAACCCTCTCTGCCTCCATGCAAACACTGACTCAAACAGTATTTGAAATACGGTCCACTTTGGCCAGAGCGCCTTCTACCGGTCCAGACCCAGGGGCCAATGGAGAATCAAGTGTACTCCTTCAACGGGTATCCTTGGATACAGATCGCCGCAAAGCACCACAGACGTTGGAGCCTTCAAATGCTTAACTCCAGCCGGTACCACCTTTCTCGACTCCCAGATCCACGGAAGACGTGGTCGAAATGATCAGGGACTTGCACGAGCGCTTTGAGTCCAAGAATAGACATGAGGAGCGTCAAAAGATGGGGATCCCCAACCATATCCCCTCGAATGGAACAAAGTGGTTTATCCTTCTAAGTATAAACCACAAACATTGATGCCATACGACGGAAAGGACTCTCCGCGTCGCTATCTGACGTACTTCCAGTCTCAAACGGGACATCTCCCGAAGGAGGACGCCCTACTCACCAGTATATTTGTCGGGGCACTGAAGGGAGTGGCGTACGACTGGTACTGCAGTCTCCCTGATAACTCCGTATCTTCCTTCGATGACTTGGGACATCTCTTTCTCGACCGTTTCTACGACGGAGGGAAGGAAATGACAATGGCGTCCCTCATAGAGATACGTCAGAAGGAGAAGGAAACAGTTCGAGTATTTATTGAACGCTTCCGACAGGCCTGCTTCAAACTGCCCCCGGGCATGCCGGAACATGCACTCCTCTCCTCCTGCAGCATGAACATGCTGCCTGTGATCAAACTCTAGCTCAACTCTACTCCTCCTCCCGACTGGAGTTCCTTGATCATCGAAGCCGAAGCAGCAGAAAAGAAGGCGTCCAACGCTCGCCTTCTGGGAGTTAGTTTACATGCCTTTGAGGACAAGGGAAAACGGCCTGCAGCCAACAACCCTGGCCGAGAGACGAAGGAGAAACAGGCATTGACTGTCAATACCTCCAAAGGTGCATCAGCACCTATCCAGAAGCCTCCACCTGCACCAAGGCCAAAGAAGTTTTATTCTTTCAACGATGAAGACACCCTGCAACTCTTCGAGATACTGAAGCAGGGTGACAAGATCAAGTTGCCGGACCCGAAGCGTCCCGACGAGGTTGGAAAAGTGGACAATCCGAGGTATTGTCACTACCATCGGTTTGTTGGACATCTAACTAAGGACTGCTACGTCCTCAAAAACTACATCCAGTGCATGATCAATGCGGATGTTATCTCCATCGACTACGAGGAGAAAATGGTCTCGGCCAACCTGGTGTCACTCCAATTTGGCACCTTGTCGCCAACCACAACACAAGATGGCGTCTTCCCCATCCCTAAGGCGATAATGGAGGTGGTCAATCTACCACCTACTCGTGACAACGTGAGTGGACACATCCCACTCACCACATCCCGGGGAGAGGTCTTATGGGTTCACCCTGATCTCGTCTTTGAGGTTACTCAACCGGAGGTACGCTCTGCCTCCAAAGCTAAGGGCAAGAAGATGAAGTCTTGCCGCATGGTCTCTTCCTCCGTGGAGAAGGCTCTCCCTGTACAAACCCGTTCGCAGCTGAACGTCCAACCCGACGAAGCTGCCGTTGAGGTGGTGCCTTCCTGCACTACCCTGCTGCCGAAGAAGGAGGTCCATCCAAGCCTCCAACAGCCAATAAGCAGAAGCATGTAGAGGCCCATTTCGACAAGCCTCCACGAAAGGAGAATGCTTTGGGGCTGGCCAAGCCCCATAACTTTGACATACTGGAACAACTTGCCAGTACTCCTGCCCGCCTATCTCTGTTTGAGCTCCTTCATCTTTCCAAGGACACTCGTGAAGCTCTCTGTGAAGCCCTGAAGGATGCTGAGTCCTTCATCAGTCAGGTCAAGCAGCCTGAGGATACTCCGACTACGTGTGCGCACTGTCATTGTGCGGATGAGATTATCCCTAACATAACCTTCACCCAACAAGACATGCTGCTCAAGCACAACCGACACAACAGACCACTGTATTATACAGGGTATGTCGGTTCCGTCAAGGTGAAGCGGATTCAGATCGATCCGGGGTCTTCCCTCAGCATCATATCGAAAACGCTGCTATCAACACTGGGGATCCCAATGTACCGACTGGCGCCTTCCAATACAACAATCAGTGGCTTCAATGCTAGCAAAAGCGAGCCGCTGGGCAAAATACGGTTGAGATGTCATATTGGTAACCTCAGAACCGAGGTAACTTGCTATGTCGTGGACGCTGACGTCAACTACAACCTCCTACTGGGTCGTCCGTGGCTGCATGAGTACATGGTGGTGCCATCTACACTCCACCAATGTATGAAGTACGTTTCCACCAACGACATCATCCGGACGGAGTTTTCGGACATTGACCCTTTTAAGGGGGTCGAAGCCTACTTCACCGACTCTACCTTATACAAGTCACCTGACGAAGGAAAAGCCAATGATGCTGACGATGAAGCAGAAACGTCAGCAGAGCCGGACATGGAGCCAGAAATGATTCCCGATGCTCCTTTAAAAATTTGACTCAAAGGGAAACCGCCTCAGATGCTGCCTCTCATGACCATCAAGCTACCTGGAAAAGCACCAACTGCTCTAGGTAGAACACCTACTGAAGCTCCCTTGAAGATACGGCTCAAAAGAAAGCCGTCTCAAACATCGGCTCCCCTTGTGACAAAACTACAGGGGAAGGCACTAATCACTGAAGGCGCAGTTGAGGCACCTCTGAAGGTGCGTCTTAAAGGCAAGCCTCCGCAATCATCCGTCTCATCCAAGCTGCCGGAGAAGGCCCACATAGCCCTCTCAGACCCCAAGGTCAAAGCTGCGGTGGACTCTCTCGATCCAACCCCAGTACTCACAGATGAAGAGCTAGGAGAATATATATCTCCTGATGTAGATGCACCCTCTCTGGACAATGTAATCCCGTGGGACAAAATCTTGTGTTTCATCAATAATAGAGTATCTTTTAATTATTCTAGTCTTCCACATTGGAATGCCATGTATACATTAGATAACGCTCTACGGTCGTTGCAAACACAAATAATGATCGTCCATTATGTAAATCGAGTAGTCCCGTCCCAAGGGGTCTATTTTGTAGTCCCACCACGGAATCGAGACGAAGAATCCATCATCTTCGGCAAAGTCGAGCGTCATCAAGACCTCCCGCTACTCGAGCAAGAACCAGATACCGGCAGAATACAAGTCTATCGGTACATGGACAAGGCAAAGTACCTCATCCAAAAGATGGGGTACGATCTAAAAAGCAACAAAGGCCTGAACTACGGCAAGGGTCGACGTCTTCCTCTCCGACTCCCAACACCAAAAGGAAAGCCGCAGGACTACTATCATCAAACTCGACGAGGGGTGGGCTATGTCACGCCACCGGCAACTCCAGAGAGTTCGGAGGCAGAAGAAGTAGAACATTCCCATTCATCCGAAGCATCAACTTGGAATTCCGATACCAGTATCGTATCAGTCTTCAAGAAAGTGCTATCAGCCAACATGACTTCTATACAATCTCAAGAAGATGAAGGCGAAGACCAAACGCCAGAATTCTTTGAGGAAGAACCCTGGGCTCAACGCCTAGGAGAACAGTGAGAGTCTCATTTTGAATTACGCGAACCCCCTACCGAAGACGAAGTCGAGCAGATCGACCTCGGGGATGGATCTTCTTCCAAACCCATCTTCATCAGCAAAAGCCTAAAAGGAGAAGACCGAGAATCTTTAATCCAACTGGCTAAAGAATATATCGATGTCTTCGCCTGGAGCTATGAAGATATGCCGGGACTTGATCCTCAGATCGCGATGCATAGGCTTAACATCTTACCTGATGTCAAGCCTATAAAGCAACAACAACGACATTTTCGTCCTGACATCATGAACATTATCGATCAGGAAGTAGACAAACTCCTGAACAGCAAATTTATTCGTGAAGAACAATACCCGGATTGGGTGGCCAACGTCGTCCCAGTCACCAAAAAGAATGGGAAGATACGAGTCTGTATCGACTTCAGGGATCTCAACACTGCTTCCCCGAAGGACGAATTCCCGCTTTCAATCACCGACGTGATGATCGACAACACATGTGGCTTCGAACGCATGTCTTTCATGGATGGATATTCGGGCTACAATCAGATCAAGATGTTCCCCGATGACGCAAAACACACGTCATTCAGGACAGCGAAGGGGATTTTCTGCTATACAGTGATGCCCTTCGGCTTGAAGAACGCTGGTGCGACATACCAACGAGCTATGAGCACCATCTTCCGTCAGCATCTTCGCAAGATAGTCGAATGCTATGTTGATGATATCGCAGTCAAGAGCCGTCTCAAAGGAGATCACCTACAAGACCTTAAGACAGTCTTCAATCTCATGCAAGCGCATCAACTCAAGATGAACCCTACTAAATCCTTCCTAGGGGTTTCTAGTGGAAAGTTCCTGGGCTTCATTATTACGGAGAAAGGCATTCATGTCGATCCCGAGAAGACCAAGGCTATCCTTGATATGGACCCTCCGAAGAACCTCCGAGAACTTCGAGGCCTGCAAGGGCGTCTGGCATACATCCGGAGGTTTATAACAAACCTTTCCGGAAAATGTCAACCCTTCACCCAGCTCATGAAGAAGGGAGTCTCTTACGTCTGGACTGAAGAATGCCAAAAAGCTTTCGACGATATCAAAGCTTACTTGACGAGCCCGCCAGTCCTGGTGGCACCCGTCGCCGGTAAACCTTTTCTCCTCTACGTCCGTGCCATGGATCATTCCTTCGGCGCTCTGCTGGCTCAGAACAGCGATGTGGGCTATGAGAAAGCTATCTACTACCTCAGTAGAATACTGATCGGGGCCGAACACCGGTACAACCCCGTTGAAAAAGAGTGTTTGGCTTTGGTATTTGCCATCCAGAAGACTCGCCATTATGTTTCGGGCCAGACAATTCATGTCATCTCCCGAGTTAATCCACTCAGAATTCTCATGACGAAGCCAGGGTCATTGAACTCCCGGCTAGCTACATGGGCAATCCTGCTAACGCCATACAACAAGGTGTTCGTTCCACAAAAAGCCGTCAATGGACAAGCTCTGGCCGACTTTTTAGTCGTGCACCCCATCCCAGAGTCCTCCAGACTCTATGAAGACATCCCGGATGAGGTCCAAGAATCAAATGTCACCGAAGAAAGCTCCGTCTGGCGGATGTTTTTCGATGGCGCTTCAAGAACAGGCCCCAAAGGCCAAATTATCGTAGGAGTGGGGGTAGTCTTAGTCTCCCCCGATCAGTTGGTCATCCAGCGTGCTTACTCCCTTTCGAAGCCGTGCTCCAACAATGTTGTCGAGTACAACGCACTCATCATGGGACTCCAGCTGGCGCAACAGCTGGGGGTGAATCATCTGGAAGCCTACGGCGACTCAAAACTCGTCGTTAACCAGATCAGAGGGCAATACGAAGTTCGCCATGAAGATCTGATTCCTTACCATGAAGCTGCATTGAACATCATTTCAACCTTCACCAAGTTCTTCATCGAACATGTACCTCGTTTACAAAATCTGGAGGCTGACGCTCTGGCTGGCCTCGCAGCCTCATTGGCAGCACCCCTCGGGACTCAGCACTACGTCACGGTAGTTGGTCGAGACTTGGTCTTTCCTAAAAACAACCTGTCCTCACAAAAGGCCTATGTCATGTCAACAAGTGCTGGTATTAATGTCCGAGACTGGAGGTTCCCGTTCATCGACTTTACTGTCTACGGAATTCTCCCAGAAGATCCGAAAGAAGCCGTCTCAGTCAGGAGGCGTTCCCTTCGATTTTATTACGATACAGCTACTAAAATGCTGTACCGACGCTCCTACGATGGACTTCTCCTTCGATGCCTGTCCAACGAAGAAGCAGCCGAAGCCCTTCGAGAAGCTCATGATGGAACTTGCGGGGCTCATCAACCTGGGCCTAAGTTGCAGGATCGACTGCGACGCATGGGCTACTACTGGCCAACCATGGTAGTCGACGCTCTCGACTATGCTAAGAAGTGCCATGCTTGTCAGCTTCATGCCGACTTCATCCATACACCATCGGAACCACTACATCCTACGGTCGCCTCCTGGCCCTTTGATGCCTGGGGCATGGACATTGTAGGACCGATCACCCCTCCTTCATCAAGGGGACACCGCTTCATCCTAGCCATCACCGACTACTTCTCCAAATGGGCAGAAGCAGTTCCACTGGCGGAAGTGAAGAGCTCCAGGGTGGTCAGCTTTATCAAGCACCATGTCATCTACCGTTTTGGGGTACCACGAAGGATTATCCACGATAACGGTCCTCAGTTCATCAGCCATGTTTTCAGCAGATTCTGTGACAAGAATCGCATTCAAAATGTGGCATCAACTACCTACAATCCGACAGCAAACAGATTGGTCGAGGCATTCAACAAGACTATCGTCAAGCTACTCAAAAAGGTCGAGTCATCCAACAAATACGACTGGAACGAAAAGCTCGGCGAATGCCTTTGGGCCTACCACACAACGGTACGGACCCCGTTGGGCAACACACCATTCTCCTGGTCTACGGGAGCGAGACGGTACTACCTCTCGAGATCCAAATACCCTCACTTCGTGTAGCGATCACAAATCAACTAACAGAGGAAGACAATCAACGTCGCCGTCTGCGAGAATTGGAGGCACTTGACGATAAACGTCTCCTAGCTCAACAGCGCATCGAACTCTATCAAGCCCGTATATTACAGGCTTTCAACAAGAAGGTCAAGCAGAGGACTTTCCAAGTAGGCGACCTGGTTCTGGCAGTCAGGAAGCCGATGGTGTTAACTCACAAGACACCAGGGAAGTTCGAGCCCAAGTGGGAGGGACCTTTCATCATAGAGACGGTATACTCAAATGGTGCTTACCGCCTCGCCAAACCCAATGGGGACTTGTTCATGATGCCCATCAACGACAAGTTCCTAAAGAAGTACTACTCTTGACATCCTTCAGACATGTACTTCTATCTTCACCCAACAAGGGAGTTTGTGGACCCAATCATCGGGGCTCACGTATAATTTCCTTCCACAAAATCTTACGCTTCTGGAACCCAGTTGTTCCGTGGCGTTCTATCCTCCAGTAGAAGGACAACCACGTCCACATTACCTCTGAGTTGTTCTCCTACGCCCTACAAAACGGAATCTTACACTCCGTAAGACTACGCTACCCATCATGTTTACCACGTCCACATTACCTCTGAGTAAACAACCCGTACAGACAATCCCTGCGTTGTCGTACATTGATCACAGAACTTCCACATCCACATTACCTCTGAGTAGTTCCGCGTATCCCTCCTGAATCACTCCTACCACGTACATAACACCTCTGAGTAGGAAGATTCCATCATTTGAACCCCATATTTGCCACGTCCATATCACCTCTGAGCAAAGATGTCAGGTTCTCTCAAACTTATTATCTGTACCTAACAACCAAGGTGCGCAGAAGATAATAGGTCTACACAAATCATCAAGTTCATGACAGCAAAAATGAACACACCAAAAAACTCTTCATTCTTTATTTCAAAAGTAAAGAATACATCCCCAGCAGGAGTTGCAAATTACACAAAACAAAGAAAAAAGAGAGAAAGAAGAGACTACAATCCCTCCCCCGGATTGGTTGAAAGCTCTTCGATCCGACGCTTCAAGGCTGCCGCCCGAGTCTCTGCAGTCGCCAGGACTCGATGTTCGGCCTCTTGACGCATCATTTCTATGGCCTCAGGAGAAGTGTCATCCTCATGCTTCTCGTCCAGCTGTTGCCACTGCTGGGCCAGGGAAGGAGCCTGGCGGGTGAAAGCCGCTTCCTCCTCCTTAGATGCTATATGTTCAGCCTAGACTCGCTCAGCATCTAACAAGAGTTGGGCCCGCTGGTCTTCAAGGAGGCGAATCTTGGCATTAACCTCCGCTATACTAGCGTCCAACGCGGCTCGTAACTCCGCCTTCTCCTGCGTGGACTGAGATAGCCTCTCCACCGCAGCCTCAGTTTCAACCACCTCGCGTTTCCAGACACCCACGGTGGCCTGATAAGAGGACTCAGTCTCAACGATCAAATTCTCCTTTTCTGCCTCCTTCAGAGCAGAGAGATCATTTCGCTGGATACACTGAAACTCAAAAAGCAGCTGGTCGAGCTCAGCCACCGATGCCTCCAGAATCTCGGCCATATGATCGTGGCCCTGGTGGGAACGTATCAGACCAATGTGAGAGAGCGCCATGGTTTTTGCCGTCGTGAAACTCCCATTGGCATTCATCACTGCCGATACGCCCCTCTGCAGCATCTTATACACCGCCTCAACGATAAACTTCACGTACTCATCTGCATCCGCCAGCACTTGCGGCATCATGGCGGGAGTAGGAGGAGCTGCTCTGGACGGCGGACCGGAAGAAGGCCCGCCGGCTTCAATCTCCGAGGCTGAAACCTCGGCATCAACGGACTCCCCCTCAACAGGGGCTTGAACTTCGCCGCTGGCCCGACGAGCCAAAAGAGCGAAAGAAGCCAAGAGGGGCGTCGATATCGTACGCCAAGTAGAAAGAGCAACAGAGGGTTCCAGCAAACCCTTACCCTTCTCAAGCTCGAAGGGACCACCGGCGTCAGGGGCTACCTCATCCGTCCCCAACACACTATCAACAGGCCGTACGGGACATTCCCCCTCTGGCAAAGCAGCGAGATCAGCATTTATTTCCTGATTCGGCTCCCCTGGAGTCAGGCTCGGCGGGCGAGTCTCATCTTCCTCACCGAATCCCTCCGCGGGGATAGAATCTGTCGCTGCCTCCTGGTCGGCAGCCACCTCAGCCTCCGCTGCTGGGTCTGGGGTAGGGCTCAGCAACGATACAGCCGACCTCCCCTCATCATGACAAGGAGGGGAATCAGCCCTCTCCTCTGTGTCGATCATGTCTGTTGCTCCCGCAATAGGCTCACTCATCTCTGGAGGAACGTCATCCGAAGACGACGAACTCCACTCCACTTCCTCATAAGGAAGCCCCTTATCTGCTGGGTCCTCAATGTCAAAGGCCCCCACAGCAGCTTGAACCCTCCCGGAAACTGCTTCAACGTTAGCTTTCCTTCCAACATGGTCTGGAGATACTAAAATCTTCGCAGAAACGACATCGTCCGGATTCTCCTCTATGGGAGACATCACAATCGGAGGAATGCGCTCTTCAGATGAGCCCGCCACCTCCTTTGGTCTGCTGGCTCCCGATTTTGGAGTTCGGGGTCTCCTCTTCAGCGGCTCCTACAAAAAAGAAGAAGTATGTCACAAAAATGGTGGAATTAACCAGACTATGTGGGACTCCTTACCTCCACAGGGGCTGATTCTGTTGACACTGCCGGTGACAATGCCTTCTTCTGTCGCTTCGGCGCAGAAGAGCTTGCCTCCGTATCAGCATGTCTCTTCGGCTGATCGATCGAGGGCTCTGCCTGTCACGCCCCAGAACCAGAATACTGGAGAGCGGGGGCGTACATAGCCAGCTACGTATATTGAAATAGAATCCACCTCGCTATACGGTCACGGCTGTCTAGATATGAGGGTTTACTATAAGCCAATGATCTCTTAAGGTCAAGCCTATTGTCTCAATCTCAAGCAAGTAATATAGTTACAAGATGTCAGACCACCAAATATACAATAAAAGGCGTCCCAAATATTACATATTCAGCTGATCATGAAGCTAGTCATACAAAATGCGAGGACTAGCAAGAGTTAAGTCATACATGATCAACCCTAGGATTTGTTAATCATGTTTATAGCCCGTAGGCAGACAGTAAGTAAATATGCATCGAGCTAACAGGTGCTCATCGGCTAAACGCCTCAAAAGAATAATTTTACAATGTAGTGAGTGAAGCAAAATGGAAAACCCACTCGTAGCCCGGGTTCCGTCTAGTCGCCACAATTGGGCTGGAAGTTCGGTTGATCCTCGGGTGCTGCTCCGAAATCTGGCCACACAAAACTAGCTGGGTCAAACTCCAGAAAGAGCAAGTGACACAAAGGAGGCCACGAAATGAGAACAAAAGCCAGCATATCAGAACATAAGGAAATGAAAGAAAAGTACAAGTAATAAAGAGTACGACAGGACAATAAACGACTAGGGACGTGGAACCATTCCGGGAGCCAGGTTACAACCCGTAAACCAAACAAGGACCGGGGTTGTAACCCCTCGCCTGAATAGCACTTTGCCTCTACCCATTTATCGTTAAAGATAAGTAAAACAATCATGTACAGGAGTACCAGGTACAGGGACTAGACGAGACTTAGACAAGGCTAGACACCATCCATTCACAAGCGGCCAAGCAAATACTACGGCTTGCTACTTAACTAGCTAGGATTATCACAAGCCTAATTACTAACAAGATGCAAATGAGAATTTCCCAGTCCCAAGCCCTGCAGACTATCCAGTTATCCTTCCGCGGGTTGAGAGTATGATTGGGTACATCGCCCCAGGAGACGATATACCCTTAGGTGACTTAGAGGGTGCAACACATGACAGCGTGCTGGAAATGTGCCCTACTCGTCGGCAGGCTACAAGTCCATTTAAAGCGCCCAGATAACGAGATCGCCTGTGACTGGAAATTCTCCATGAACTATAGTTTGATCTAGTCATTAGCCTAATCCATATTCAGTGTGAATCCCTGACCGTGGTAACTAGGGAGTCACGTCCTAGACATGATGCATGACAAGACAAGACAAGTAGATTGCACAAAGCAACAAGAATGAACACCCACGGAGTCAGAGTTTATTATAAGAGTCAAGTTAGCCATCGCAACAGCATCAAGTCAAGTCAAGTTACAAGTCAGGAGTGCGCCGCCACGGGCCACTATCAAGTTATCCAATTGCAAAGATTAATCATGGTTCACAGGTCACAAGTTAAGAGCGTACCCCATCGGGTCACTACTAAGAAGATCAGAAGGTACTAGGATCATAAATCACAGAAATCACGGAAACCGTACTAGTCATAAGCAAAACACCGAAAACCGTGCCAGGTCGTGTTAGGTCAAGACAGTCATGTTGTGTGAAACAAGATCTCAAAACTCCAATCCACAAAAGAGAAGCCAAGTCCAAGGAAATAAAACCAAACCATCATGGGCAAGTAGGTTGCGCAGGGGATCAGATTGCGCTGGGGGAAATGGACTGCGCTGAGGAATGAACTGCGCAGGGGAATGACCTGCGCTGAGGTTGGGTTGCGCTAGGGTCGGCTGCGCTGAGAGCAGGTTGCGCTGAAAGCGGGTTGCGCTGAGTCAAGCTGCGCAGGGGATGAGCCGCGCAGAATTGGGTTGGGCTGAGGCCAAGCGCGCTGGGGATGCGAGCTGCGTAACAGTCAAGTGCGCCAATGGAAGAAAGGCGCTGGAGCTAAAGAGCGCCAACGCGGGTCAGCCCAGCGCAAAGCGCTAGCCGAGGAGTTAGCGCAATCCGGCCTTGCGCTAAAGAGCGCTGGCCGAGGGTCATCTTCTCCACCAAGCCGAGAGGAAGACCCCAAGAACTCCAAATTTCCAATCTTCATAACTTAACCAAAACAAGACCAAATTTGGATTTTCAAAGTTCTAACTTGTGTAAAATTGAATTCTCTTCCACATGGAAGCCTCAAAACAAGGAAAAATCTAAGTTTAATAGATCAAAACCAAGAAAATCCGAAAATAGTTAAAACTTAGATCTAGAAAAATGGAAGCTCCAAATCACAAAATACCAAGTTCTAATGTTGTTCACCATGGCCTAATCTAGCTAATGGATAAATAAAATGGGGTGCTTATTTGGTGGCAAGGTGCACTTGCCTATGGTGTTGGGTGTTGTGTGGAGGAAGGATGATGAAGAAAATTAATAGAAGTTATGAGGAGAGAGAAAGTTAGGTGGGGTTTTAATGAGGGAGGGTATGTTGTGTTGAGGGTGGAGGTTAGCTAAGTGTGGTCCAATGTATACTAAACCAAACCAAACCAATTCCTTCTCCATAAAATAAAACCACGCCAGGTCCATAAACCCATTTTACGAGAAAACCAAAATCCGTAAGTCAAGCCAAATTACAATTACAGGCCAAAATCTGAGAAAATAAAATACAGGTCCGAAATACATATACGCCTAATCAAAATACGTATCCCGAAATACGGATATTATACTGCCCGACCCCCCGTGGATACGGCAGGGGTACCTCGATAACCCGCCTTTGGCAGACGGTATGACCGAGCCTTCGCCAACAGATTCCCAGTTGCCTCTAACTGGGTGCCGACAAGAAAACTAGTCTCCCGATCATATCCATGAGGCGCGGCATTCATGGCACAGTAAAATTTGGCGGCCAAGAAAAGAATCGGCGGTCGCGGATTCTGAACAGGCAGCGTAAAACGAGCTCCGGTGCATCCAGCATTGTAGTAATGCCAAGCTCGTGCACCGTCCAACAAACTTTCGGTATACCCCAGGTTAATACTGGGGTTCTCCAACATCAACTGAGCATAGCCAAATTGTCGTACAAAACGGCTAGGCAAGTATGGTTCCAGGTAACACTGGTTTCTATTCCGATATACCAAATAGGACGGCCGAATGCTTTACAAACAGCGGAATCCCCATGGAGGCAGAGTGGTGGCATCTTCACCCGAATCCGTTAAGTCTTCGTTGGCCTCAAAATCCAAGAAGACGGGACCAACCTTGGTGATCTCCCACCCCTGAAGGTGGCATAAAACTTTCCTGCAAACAGGAACACCAGTATGTAACCAGCTCCTCTGGCGGAAACGACGGAGGAATGCATCTCCGGCTATGTGGTATTCTTTCGAGCCCGGACTCATCACGTTGGGATGGTGCAAAATTAACCACCCCATCAGGTAATGAAACGGCAGTTCGGCACGGGGAAAGTTATCATTCCTACCTTGTTCATGAACCACATTTCCCGTAAATTCTCGTAAACCCCGCAGCAGGTTACACACCATTGCAGGGAGTAGAGCCAGGCGACGACCAAAAACCAACTTCACAGCTGACAGGATAAGGTTCCGGGTCACTCTCTCCACAAAGCCTGACCCGCCTGAAAAGACGTAATCCCGGAGCCAAATCATCAGATAAGCAGCCAACACTGCTCTGGATGACATCCGATGACTAAGGTGCCAGAAGCAGCTATAGGAACGCTCATCCGACACCCGGTCCTTATTTTTCGAGGGAGTCTTCTCATTTAGCCTGCTCATTTCAGAGAGCACCTCTCTACTGGAAAGCGCTGGCGGAGTTGTAAACCGAGAGGGATCTTCCTTGTCTTGCTTAAAGATATAATCTCTCCAAGCAGTCACATGAGGCTGTGACTCGCCCTTTTGACTCGCCCTTTTCCCTCTTCTGCATATAATAATGATGAATCACAGCTTCCTTAAAGACGGCCATTATCTCCTCCGCTTTGTCCTCCAGGACTTGGAACTCCTCGTTGGTCGGGAAGTATTCCTCGGAAGGTTCTGATCCCCAAGGGAGCCTTGACACATCGTACATTTCATGAAGTACGTGTCCCAGCTCCCCCACCGGAGTAAAGAAAGTCCCGGTCTGGGTGTTAAACATCTCCAGAAGCGCGAGGAACATATGCACGTCAGCCCAATCTCTCGGAGTTCGGTTCGAAACTGCGTCAGAACCTAGATCGTCAGCTTGTCCCACTTGGAAACATAGTGACACCAACCCTCTGCCCGAAATTCACCTTTCGGGTACGACCGCTCCAACAACAGCATACGATTTATAAAAGTCAAAGTGCCAAAAGCAAATGTGTTAATGGGAACGTCACTGTAAATGCTCCAAGGACGTAGAGTCCGCCAGGTGAAAGAAGGCCCAGCCCGTACGGCGGCCAAAGTATCCCTCTGATCGGAGGTAGCGTCAATCTTGATGGTGCCTGCCACCGCTCCCCCCTGAGATGGGGTTAGCTCCCAGGACATCCTCCTCTTGGAAGCAAGGCAACAGAAAGCCGTCAAAGGCCATTGACGCTCAAGGTAAAGAACCAATCTTCCTTGACCTTTAACACCTTTGCTTCAATAGAAGTAAGGCGGTCCCCAAACAGGAACTCAGGCTTCAAGAAAGTCACATTATCAGAAGTGACATATTTTAAAACGCCACGCTCCATCATCCGTTGGAGAAACCCATACTGTTGTTCCCGGATTTGAGTCATTCTTTCGGGAGGCTGATCCAGCATAATGGCAGCCTGGGCAGGGTTTATCACCTCTTCATTATAGTCCACTCCCATCTGACAGAGGGCGGCGTCCAGAAGCACTTCATTCAAGAGCGGGACAGTCATCGACACTGGTGGTTAACAAAAGAAGACAAAGATTCAGATATGTTAGAAACAACAAAAGAATCTGAGCCACGTTCCCATCAGAAGCGCATACCCTGAACCAAGGCTCAGGCGCATCTGAAAAGAAGCTTTGGCGCATCATCAGGTTCTAAACCCATGCGTGTCAAGAGTGGAGCCTCGGCGCATCATCGGGTCTAAACCCATGTGCGTCAGCAGTGGAGCCTCGGCGCATCATCATGGTCTAAACCCATGCGCGTCAGCAGTGGAGCCTCGGCGCATCATCAGTGTCTAAACCCATGTGTGTCAGCAGTGGAGCCTCGGTGCATCATCAGGGTCCAAACCCATGCGCGTCAGCAGGAAAGCTTTAGCACATCATCAGGATTCACGGTCCATGCGCGTCGGCGTAGGCGAAAGAAAAAAATATGGTAAAGAATGATGAAACCCACCAGTCACCGCCGGCCGAACGTCGACGGGCGCCCGAGGGACATCATCCACAACAGCCTCCACAGGTTCTTTTTCTTTGCCTCGTCCTCGGCCAGCACCACCGCGAGGAGTCTTGGTGGCCATCTCGTGAAAAAAGAAGTTTAGGGTTTTTTCGAAAGAGGAACTCTAGAGAAGAAGAAAGCAAAGTGGAGAAGAACTCTCTCCCTCCATCAGACGCCTATTTATAGGCTTAGACATACGCGAAAACCGATGAGGAGTGACATCAACCGCCGCCTCGGATTCCATGAAGTGATAACTGCAAATAAATCCAAAAATATCATCATTAATCTTCTTGGTTATCGAAGCGTTATCATTTGCAACTGAGAGGAGCATGCGTCCATCGCTGATGCGCGGAGTACTCATGCGCCCGAACAGTCATGCGCCCCGTTGAAGACACCACCATGCTTCTTATTCAAAGTATTACAAACCTTGATAAAAAGTTTTGGAAACTTTGAAGGGGGTCTTGTAGAAGCATGGAATTTTAGAACCAGAAATCCTATGCGCCTAACACTACATGCACCAGGAGGCTCGGATGAAGTACTTGGCACAGCAAACAGCAAAAGCATAGACATTAAGAGAAGTTTTTTATTTTTATATAAAAGTCTATTACATGTCTAAAAAAGGCTGTACAAAGGAGAACTTCTACAAAAAGAAAAGACCCTAAGTCTACAGCCAGGCACAGCAACCACCATGCGCTCTCAAACAGGCGTATCTCACCATTCGATCTCAAATAGGCGCATCTCGCCATGCGCTCTCAAACAGGCATATCTCGTCATGCACTCTCAAACAGGCACATCTCGTCATGCGTTCTTAAACAGGCGCATCTCGCCATGCGCTCTCAAACAGGTGCATCTCAAACAAGCGCATCTCGTCGTGCGCTCTCAAACAGGCGCATCTCGCCATGCGCTCTCAGTCAGGCGCATCCCTTCAGCGGCTCAGTTATGTGCATCCCTTCAGCAGCTCAGTTATGTGGATCCCTTAAGCAGCTCAGTTATGTGCTGCCCTTTCAGACAGGTGCATCATGAAGTCTCAGCATATGAGCCATCAAATACTTCGACTAATGAAGCATTTATTGAGCAAAACGAGGGTGGCAATCAACCCTCTGGCTGGAGGAAGAGCTCCCCAAACCAAGAAAGATGAGAGCACCGCAATCGACCCACGGCTAAAGGAGCAGCTTTCAACCCAACCAGAATGGGCAACACCCACTCTAGCATGAGGAGGAGCTCTCCCAAAGCCCAAGGAAGATGATCGGAGCACCACAATTCCGATCTGCGGCTCTTCCAGTATAACAGAGACGAGGCTCGAGCATCCCGATCTTTGGATGCAACAGGCACCTTCCGCCTGCCTCAGAAGCCCTTAAATCCGACTTTTGGATGTAACAGTCACCTTCAAGCACATCAATGAAGACAATGCGTTGCATCTTCACCCTAGCGGGCATCTCGTCAACAAAATGTCCTCGAGCAAACAAATTTATTTTGGGAGGACGTGAGAAAACGAGAAGCAAACTCTCTCTATGCCACTATTTATAGGCCGGGCAAATCAAACCCATGCGCCCAGTGGCTGGCTCTTCGAATCCTGTGTAATGAATTTGCATTAATGGTGATGAACCTGACGCTTCGGATTCAGCCAAGTCAAAATGGCTATTTAAAGCACTCAAAGAACGTAACAGTCGAACCAATAAAAACGTGTCATACAAAGCGGATGCGCCGGTCAGACCGCGCATCATACAGATGTGCCCATCAGCACCAAGCGCCTTATGAGCATGCGCCCCAATGCGTTGCCATGTGCCTAGTGGAACGCAGACATCAGCATCATCATTACTTTCCTCCGGCAGTTACAAGCCACGTGGCCGCCCAACCATTCGCATGCGCCTCCGCAGCCATGCGCCCAAATCTCTGCATGCGCCTGAAAAGCCATGCGCCTCAGACTTTTCTCTGATCCCTAAAGATAGAAGTCAAGTCACTACTGAAGCCTCGCATGCGCCTCAAAAGCCATGCGTCCAGACTGGTTCGTGACTCCTAAAGGTTACAAGCCTAAGTCTCCTCATGCGCCTAATCTCAGGCGCATCCTATGTGATCACTCTCCACCAAATCCGAGATATTTGAGCCATGGACCTACGACACGTGTCCTTTGACTCGATTCAGCCTATGAAGGGGTGCTAATCATCCAAGATCTCAGCAAATGAAAGATCCTCTCCATTACTATGTGTCAGCTCGGTCGCAACCCACAAAGGCAACATGAAGGATTCAACTCCTCAATCAGAGTGCATCGCCCATGCGTCTCCATCAGCAATCACCACGTGGCGTTTCCACGACCAAGCGTATCCGACATATGTACGCATAAGCAGCCAGCCTACAAGATATAAATAGAGGGATCATTTCCTTCTTCTAGACGGATAGACATATCCACGAAGGAACCTACGAACACACACACAGAGAGGCAGATACAGACACTCAACGTCTTCTTCTTCTCCGTGAGCTCCAGCACCCAGAGCAACTCAGACCTTCAGAGAACCGATAACCGTCGTCAGATCGTCAACGGAGTCAACGTATTACCACTCGCTCCATCGGCACAAGGGACCCAGATAAACAAAAGTGTTCTCCTAGGACTACGTCTAAGTCCTATATTGTAACACTGTTCTGTTTTTAATTAAAATTTCAATCAAAAGATTTTAATAGCAAACACATGGGTCGGCGCCACCTGTGTTGCCTTCGTTGCCGTTACCTGGGGATGTCGGGCAGGCTGTGTGCTCGACGCTACCTGGCCTCCTCTCCAACTCGACTACTCCTAACCAGCCAGTCATGGCGCAACCTGGGTACTGCTCGACGCTACCTGGCCAATCTCTCTTGTCGGCCATGGTTGGCGCAACCCCTGGGCTGGTGCAACCTCTTCAGTCAGCTAAGGCGAAACTTGGGTCCTTGAATGGCCTGGGCACAACCCAGATGGGCTCGGCGCAACTTGGCTACCTCTCAATACCGACTGCTGTGGTTAGCACAACCCATGGGTTGGCGCTACCTAAGCTGCCAGCTATGGCGCATCCTGGGTCATTGAATGGCCCGGGCGCAACCCAGATTCCTTTATCAGCGTCGCCGACGCCTTACTTCGCCGACAAGCTTCGCCCTGACAGGGTCCCCAAGCAGGGGTTTCGGACGTCCCCCTTCCCGAAGTCGAGTATCCGTTGGCAACTACCATGCCGACGGTGCCCTTCACCGATCAGGTACTCTCCTCTCTGGCCACCTCCTTTTCCTACTCTTTCGTCCTCAAATTCTCATCAGGCTGCCCCAAACTCGCCCGAGTCTAGGAAGTTATTTTCAGTTGGCGGCTATCGATAGAATACAGGGTAGCCCCACTCGACCCGAGGCATATTCTGCTCCATCTCTCCTCAGACCTTGACCACATGACTGTATGGTCCAAAGGCACCAGTAAGGTCGATTCCCACCAGATGAAGATTATCAAGTGGTCAGCAAACTTTAACACTAAGGAAGACTCAGCGACGGTCGCTGCCTGGGTGACCCTCCCCAATCTTTCCCTCATTTGTTTTGTTCCGACGGCCCTTAGGCGTATTGCCAACTCTTTTGGGACTTACGTGGCCACTGCTGCAGAAACCAGCAACCTGACCAAAGCCTACTACGCCAAGATATGTGCGGAACTCGACCTCTTCTCCGATCCCTCCAACCATATCCTCATCGAACTTGGCAACCAGACTCACACCCAGCAAATCATCTACGACAATCACATAATCTTCTGCTCACACTGCCATTTACAAGGTCACCTCTCAAAGCATTGCTTCCGTCTCCATCCAGAGCTTAAGAAGAAGCCGGAGCGGAAAGAACCCCACCCCAAAGGGAACCAGCATCAAAAACCTACCCAATCCCCCCTGCTTCCTCTACCGAACTCCCACACCAGATTCAACTCCAGCGAAGGCAAATCCGACAGAGGCGCCTCCTCGGACAAAGCGGTGATCCCTTACCACCCACCAAACCTACCCTTTTCCAACCAGTTCAACGCCCTCGCATCAGAAGCGATCGACTCCTCCCAGGAAATAGTCTTTCCGGCAGACTCCGTCTTAGCCCCCGGAACGGACTCAGAGGACCTCAGCGGCCCCCATCCAGAGGACGCAGAGGAGACCTTCCAAGAACTTTCGAACGCCACAGACCACCAAACCTCCTACGGAATCACCGCCGTAGACGCCCTTGTTATTCTAGGGCCAGAGCAGGCCCTTAGAGGTCTTCAGGTCCTGGTTGCTGGATTCCCCCTCCAGTCGGAAGGCGACCAGATTGAAATCTTCGATAAAACCCTTCTCATCCGACCGGAGATAGCCAACCTCGACTCCGCTAGAGAAACGGTAGCCACCCAATGCCACCCTCCAAAACTGCTCTGAGGACTCCTTCCTCGGCATATCCACCAAGACGGCAGGGGAAGCATCCACCACAACCAGAAAATCTGACAAGAAAGGGGCCGCAAAGTCCCCGACCATGCACACCAGGTCCGCAACAAAGCGGACCAACCAACCCCTCCCCAAGCTCCATTAATGCTGAACATTTTCTCCTGGAATGTTCGTGGTCAGGCTAACAAACCAACTATGAGGAGAATCACCAGCCTTAAGAAGACTCACATGATCGACATCTTGATCATCCTTGAACCCAAAATCCCATATAAGAGACTCAAATCCATTCAACTGCAGTTAGGCTTTAACTCGGCCATTGCTAGCAGACACAACATTTGGATCCTCTGCTCCAAGGCCGTCAAAATCGGAGTCATCCAAGAATCCAGGCAAACCCTTTCTTGCTGGATGGAATACCTTTTGATCCACAAGCGCGCGATCCTTTCCGCGGTTCACGGCAGCTGTGATATCGCGTATGACAAACACCTCTGGAACGACCTCCTGGACATCCTCCAACACCACCATAACCTCCTGTGGCTTTGTATAGGGGAGTTCAATGCTATCACTTGTAGAGAAGAGAAGGCAGGCGGCCGCGCTCCCCCTCATTCAGCCATGCAAGACTTTAACAACTTCATCTTCAACTCTCACCTCACCTCTCTTCCGTTTACTGGCAACGTCTTCACCAGGTGCAACATGCAGGAAGGCGACCATCGATAATACTCCCGCCTCGACAGGGCATTAACGAATGCCCATTGGCATGGTATGGGGACTACCTCCATGATATCTCACCTTAATGCCACCGATTCCGACCACGCTCCCCAGCTAGTTGGAATGACTAGCATATCCAGCCAGTCCAAAAAGAGTTTTCGCTTCCTGGACTTCTGGAGCAACTACCCCCAATTCTTGGGCGTCGTCACGGAAGCTTGGAACAGCGCAGACTCCCCCGAACCTCTCTACCGGGTGGCCAGCAAGCTCAAGGCCACGAGGAAAGCCCTAACGGCTTGGAGCAAGCACGCTTGTGGAGATATTTTTTAAGCCATTCACGAGGCTGAGAATGACGTTACTCGTACTGAAGCCAGGTACATGACTGACTGCTCGCCAGCTACCAGGAAGGCCCTAAACCTCACCAAAGCCATCCTCAAATTCAGGATGAAAGTTGAGACCAATTTCTGGAAACAGAAAACGAGGCTTAAATGGGACAGCGAGGGGGACAAAAACTTGAGCTACTTTCACGCCTACGTCAATGGTCACAGACAAAAACTCACCCTCCATCAGATTGCCGATGATCACGGGACCAGCATCAGCGATCCAAAGGGTATCCAAGTGGCGGCCATGAAGTTCTATTCCCGACTATTCTCCAAGAAAACGTCCTTCAAAGACAACACCTTCCTGGACGAGGTTCCCTACCTTATTAGCGACACTGAGAATATCCAGCTAAAATAGCCTCCTTCAGAGGAAGAAGTGAAAGATGCCATCTAGGCCCTTGACGAACACAGTATGCCTAGACCATACAGGTTTTCGAGGGTTTTTTTCGCAAATGCTGGGACATCATCAAGGTAGACATCCACAATGCGGTCTCCGCCTTCCTCCAGGGAGCTACTTACCCCAGAGCCATCTTGAGCACCAATCTGATCCTCATCCCGAAGAAAGATAACCCAGAGACATTTCGTGACTTTCGCCCCATCATTCTTTGTACCTTCACCAACAAGATCATATCCAAGATTATCGCCTCCCGCATGGTTGGCCTAATTCCCAAGATCATCTCGGAGGAGCAGAGTTCTTTGTCCGGGGGAGAAATATCCAAGATAACATCATGTTAATCCAAGAGTTAATTACCTGCATGAAGCTCCCAGCAAGAGGGGACAACATAGCCATCAAATTGGACATGGAGAAAGCTTACAACAGACTGGATTGGCAATTCATGATCTGGGTCTTCAGAGCCTTCGGATTCTCTGAAACCTAGACCAACATCGTGTGGAGATCGATCAGCAACTCATGATTCTCTACGGTTATCAACGGTCAGGCGAACGATTTCTTCAAATTGAGTCGCGGGGTAGGCAAGGAGACCCTCTATCTTCCACCATCTTCATCATTACGGCGAATGCGTTGAGCAGAAACCTTAATAAGATGGCGAGCACCCCCAACTTCCAGCACTATCATACTGCCAGCGGTTGCCCGATCATCACCCACCTGGCTTTCGCAGACGATATCCTCATCTTCTCTGCCGGGGACGTTGGGTCGATGGAAGTAGTCCATAATACGCTTCAGAGATACGCCGGGTGCTCGGGGCAGAAGGTCAACCTGGATAAAAGTGTTATCTATACCCACCATAAAATCAAGAGAGAGCAAACGGCTAGCCTCTCCATCATAACCTCATTCCCCATCAAGCATCCTCTATTCCACTACCTTAGATGCCCCCTCGTGTACTGCAAATCCAACATCGGTATCTTCGAGAACCTGATCAACCATTTCAGGAACAAACTCGAGGGCTGGCATAACGCTACACTATCCCTCGGAGGCAAGATGATCCTCATCAATCACGTCCTCACATCCATTTCCATATACACCCTGGCTGTGTGCTCCCCCCAAGAAAGTTCTATCTTCCATCGAAAGTATTTTCAGCAACTCTCTCGGGGCACAGCGACGACAATGACAAGCACCCTTGGGCTAGTTGGCATACCATGGCTCTTTCTACCGGGGAGGGAGGACTGGGTTTTACTAAACTTTCCCACATCGTTAATGCATTTTCAATGAAACTGTGGTGGACGCTCCGCACGAGTCAGAACTTATGGACCAGGTTCATGAAGGCCAGATACTTCAAGCACATCCACCCGTCGATGGCCATCTCTAACAGCAGATCCTCTGCGGCTTGGCATCGCATTCTCATTGGGTGGTCTCTTTTCGAACCAGCGATTTGCCTACAGTTGGGCAACGATGATTCATCGCCATTTCTAGAGCGCTGGGTTGGTAAAATCTTGCTCCACAACCTTTCAGCTGCTCCTAGAAACAACACTATCAAGGACCTGTGGGACCCCTCTGATAACAACTGAAATAGGAACAAAATTCGGTTCTGGGCCGGGTCAGAGACAGTCGATTGCATCCGCCATAGCGGATTGACGATTGGATCGGACGCAGATAAGCTCAAGTGATCGCCCGCAGTTGCCGAAGCATTCTCGGTTAAATAGGCCATAAGAGTGATCCTTGGCAATGCAGCACCGTCTCCAACCATTGCATCCTTCTGGAAGACTTGTATCCCCAAGAAGTGGTCCTTTCTCATCTGGAGAGCCCTACGCAATATCCTACCGACTGATGACACTCTCAACACTATCGGGTTTAGCCTTGCGTCAACATGCATATGCTGCTCTGATCGTCAATCGGAAATAGTCAACCACATCCTCAGTCAAAGGGACCTCCCGGTTAAGGTCTGGAGAGTACTTTCCTGACGTTGCAGAATGCCTCATGGGGGCGACAACCTCCACGACCTCATGGCGACCTGGGCTTCCGCATCCCATGGCCACCAGATCGTCGCTGCCGCAGCCACGTGGGTTATCTAAAAAAATTACAACAAGGCGAGATATGAAGGCCACCAGTACTCCGCAGACCAACTAATTTGGAAGACCATTCGATAGTGCTGCAAACGGAGCTCCCTCTGTTCGCACGGCTAGACAGTCTTCTGGAACTCTTCTTTCCCCGGCTTAGCCATTTTGGTTTCCGTTTTTCTCCCCTTTTGACAGTATACGTGTACAGGCCTCGACATTTTGTGCCTTATGGTATACTTGTATAACTTCGACTTTTTTGGCCTTCATGAATAAAATAGGATGTTGGTTATATATATATATATATATATATATATATATATATATATATATATATATATATATATATATATATATATATGTATATATTTTTAAATGTATATGTATGTGTATATATATTGGTAGTGTTATAGGTATAGCCTATGGATTAGTGAGTCAATTTAGGAATGACACAATAGGCCTAACTTGACAAAGTTGACTAGAAAGTTGACAAAAGTCAACTTTGGGTCAAACTTGAACTAAACTTGACTCAAATGGACTTAAAATGACTAGATAACTTGAGTTTGACCTAAGTTTGGAATAATAGATTATTTGACTTAGGGTTGACCTAGTTTGACCAGAATGGTTGACCAGAGTTGACCAATGTTGACTTTGACCCAGAATGACCTAGAATTGACTAACCTAGACTACTTGACCATTGTTGACCAAACCCTAGATAGTTTGACCACAGTTGACTATAGTTTACCTAGTTTGACTGTATAGTTGACCAGAGTTGACCAAGAGTTGACTTTGGCCTAGATTGACCTAGAATCATATAGAATGTATTGTAAACTTTATTTTTACCATTGTGGATACATTGTGACCTGTGTTGCTCTAAATAGGACTTAGTTACTCTGATTTGGACATTTGTTCTCATCGAACATTCAGGATATCAGGCGAATACATTCTCTGATCGTTTCATACTTGTTGGGACTTATATTCTTACTTTATATTACTTTAGTTGATGCTGTCACATTGTTAACACGGATTGGTACTATATGGATCTTTTTATGAGATGTTATCCCCCTCAGTAGCATCGAATACGTCATGTTATATGTTTTTCACATACATCATGTATTCCTGTGCTTCTACCATTCATGTATACTCATATGATTCATATACTTTTATGTTCACAGAGCCTTCATGTATAACTATTCATGTGCACTCATTTATTGAGCTTCATGTGAAATCATGTACAATAACATAACTCGTCTAGATCCTTGTGTATTGATTGGGGTACGGGGGAGTAGAAGTGGTTATTTAATCAATTCTAAAGTAGGTATTCATGTGCAACTCTGTAGCTTATTCATGTACAAATTCAAGCCGTTTACATAACCATCTTGTGCTCTAAATTACTAGTCACTTACAGTTCTTTACTTATAGTAGTTATTATAGATACCTCTCTTACTTTTCATGTACATTTCTTACAGCGTTTCATGTATCTTACTCTATTGTATGTTTTACATTTTCTGCCATGATATGAACTACTTGAGATTATATGCTCGTTCTTGTCCTGACTGGACCTGTTAAAAATAATACAGAAGATGATGAGGACTTCTGCACTACTTTCTATGGAGCAAGCTTAGATGACACCTGCGACCTGGACCCTCAGCAGGATCCATCTGCAGCTGAGGATATTACCCATGTAGTCTAGGCTAGTTAGCTGGACTGTTATCTTATTTGTTGTCTTGTCTTTATATTGGCATTATAAGTTGTACTATTTCTGGATGTTGAGATGTTGTGTCGTATAGACACTTAAGACTTATTTCCTTCTGTTTGTATGTTCTCCATTTGAGATTTCATATATATCATATCGTGCTACTTTTACCTTAGAATTGTGATTGAGATGTACCTTCTGTATTGTCCTCCGATTGAAGAGTATATCTTGTGCAGTTACAGCTATACTGTGTTAGATGTATGTGACCTAGGACAGCGTTCTACCACCGACACTGCGGCGTAGGCTGGACGTACCCATTTCTCGTGCCCCTATACTGGGTGCGGGTCGTGACACGTTGTTTCAACAATAACATCTTCTTAGACTACATCCTTATTAAAAAATTTAGTTTCTTGTGCACCCTCACTGTTCTTTGGAATGTCCGCAAGAACAATGTTCTTGTGCCTTGCAAATTTGTCTTCAAAATATTCTGCGTCGCGAGATTCAATGATATGATTTGACTCAATATCAAGAAATCTCCAAGCATCACTCTTCTCGGCATAACCCAAAAAGATTATCTTTGTAGTCCTTGTCCCAAGCTTCTAAATCTTCAGATCTGGAAGCTTCACATATGCTAGACATCCCCATACTCGAATGACATTCAAGTTAGATTTGACCTTGAACTAGAGTTCATGAGGAATAATGTCTGAAGTTGCATGAGGCACTCTATTTAGAATAAAAGTAGCCGTCAATGCAGCTTCTCCCCAGTAGAACTTTGGAAGACCCGTAGTCAACATCATTGAGTTAACCATTTCTGTCAACGTTTTGTTCTTTCTCTCTGCTACTCCGTTTGATTGAGGAGAGTACAGAGCAGTAGTCTCGTTGACAATTCCATGTTTGCAGAACGATGCGAATTCATGAGACCGGTACTCTCCACCTCGATCACTTCTTATTCTCTTGAGTTGTTGTCCAGTCTGCCGCTCAGTCTCGGTCCTGAACTCTTGGAACTTCTCGAATGCTTCGTCTTTAGCCTTCAGAATGTAGACTGTAAAATCCCTAAAATTTAGAAGTGTTTTATTTAGTTTACTTAATATATTTTACAGTATTTTTAGTGGACTTTTAAAATTATATATATATATATATATATATATATATATATATATAGAGAGAGAGAGAGAGAGAGAGAGAAAAAAACTTTCCCTTTTATTCATTCAAGGCGCAAAATGTCGAAGCCTTTACAAGTAAGCGCAAAAAAAAAATACAACAAGAAAGGGGAGGCTACGCCGATCCAAAAATTGTAGGCCCAAAAGCCTGACGCCTAAACCAGCACCCAAAGAAAAAGATGCAAATACCAAAAAGCTATGAGAGAAGAGAGTTCCAAAAGAGAGACTGGCCGTGTGAGCATAGGGATCTGATCTTTCGGCACTGTCGGATTACCTCCCTAGTTAGCTGGTCAGCAGAGTACTGGTGACCTTCATATCTCGCTTTATTGCGATTCTTCCATAGGACCCACGTAGCAGCCGTCGCGACGATCTGGTGACCGTGAAAAGTAGAGGCCCATCCTGCCAATAGATCGTTAAAGCGCCCGCCCCCTAGAAGCTGCCCGCACTACTGTGAGAGGGACCTCTAGACCTGGACCGGTAAATCCCCTTGACAAAACATATGGTCGGTGGTTTCGGTTTGACGCACCGGGCAGCAATGACACGCAGACGCAAGTCTGAACCCAATGGTGTTGAGATTGTCATCACGCAGACGCAAGGCTGAACCCAATGGTAAAATTATATATATATATATATATATATATATATATATATATATATATATATATATATATATATATATATATATATATATATATTATTAGGTAGCAAGTTTAACGTCACATTATATACCTACATAGATAAATTGTACCATTTCATGTATTAAGTACGTCGGGAAAATATTCTTACTTTTATGTTTAAAGGAATTTTATTCTAAAATTTTGTAGTATTTTCTAAATTTTTAAAGTACTTCGTATTAAATAAATGAGTTTTTGTTAATATTAGTAGTAGCAGGAATTGCTACATTAAAGTTGCTAATATGCATATTATACATATTATTTATAAAATGATTTTTTAGAAATATTTTTGAGATTTTTAGGATTGATCTAAATTTAACTGGATTGTTGTAGTGTATATTTATATAAACCTTTATATATGTAAATCCAAAAAAAAAAATCAAACTCAAGAGTTACTGCCCTTAGCCCCCTTCCACCCCCCCCCCCCCCCCCCTCCCGAGTTCACAATATAAGTAGTCGTATAGCAACAAAAAAAGAGACAAAAACCCTAACCCCGACTTGCACTCCCCCTGGCCAGGACTTGGTCCCCAGCCATGCGACGCCCCCCTCCACATCGTCGGTAGGCCGCCAGTGGTCGGACGGCGACGCACAGCATCAACAATGGAGATACAACAGCAGCAGCAGGGCAAGCAAAGACCCTCCTTTGCAGCGATGGTTCTCTCGCCACAGTCCACATTTCCCCGAACTAATTCATCTGGTATGATCATAAATTAACCCTCTACAACTCCTTCCAAATATTTGGAATTAATTCGCTTTGTACGCGATAGAAAACGAGTTCCAAAACCGAGAAAAATCTCAATTTCTGGACTATAGAAACTGTCCCAACTACCCATATTTACGGTCGATTTGCGACCAGTCTATCGCTAATATTAGAAATCTACTTAAGCAATGTTTTAGATAACCTGACCTAGATTAAAACCTATTAATTATTTTATTTTATTACTTATTATATTCTTTTTAAAATTAGGTTGAATTTGGCAAAAAATCTGTTTTTAAAACGTAGAAAAACCTCGATACGGAGTCCGTCCCATCAAATCGGGCGACGTGGTCGTGAACCGAAAACATCGAAAGGTGCGTATCGACTGAACTGACGTGTGGGCTTTGACGGAATTCTGACAGAATTCAAATTGGTTGCGTGTGCGCGACGAATTTGATGTGTATTCGTCGAAATTCATCGTATCGGCCTTTTTGCAAATTCTCTAATTACCTTGTGTACGTTCGTCAAATCAAGACGAAACTTGCGCCAGAAGGACCGAATCGATTTTCTGGTCCTGTGTACCAAGTTCGGTCCGATTTTGAAATGTTCGACCAGAACGCTATTTTAGCGGGCCCGCGACCCGCTCCAACGGGCGAAATGGTGCACAGTCCACCGGAATCCAACTTTGACATACGGTTGGGTTCGTCTCCTAAAACAGGACTCGTAGACATGTAGTTTGATAACTTTAGAGACCGTAGAAACTTGCACGCATTTCGATGCAAAACGGGTCCAACGACGGACATCGTTTTGACCCAAAATTATATTTTTGCCCCTATTTCAGAATTGGACTTTTGGACAGGTATTTCCTAGGCATATCTTCTATTCCAAATATGTTCATCATGTTTATTTCAGCATCCGAGGACGTATGCGGAATTTGGCTTTCATCGCTTCACTATTTTGACGGTTCGAGCTATTGGATGTCGTCCTTTTGCACATAACCTCAGGCAAGATATCTTGCCATATTTACTGTTTATATTATTTGCATCTTATTGTACTTTCTGCATGGTTATTTCTAGTTTCTTTGTTATTTTCCTGTTATTTCTTCCTTATTTACTTACCATGCTTCCTGCTATATAAAATGTAATTGCTAATCATACTTTATTATTACTTTGAAACCTTGTCTATGAACCTAGAGTTAAGGGACTAACTTTTTAGTTGCATTCCATAAACTTGACACTTGTACCACGAGATATGTGTGAGATGAGTAGCATATAGAGGTACTTGCGTGTTGGCTGATCCCTAGTGCGCATGCGTTAGGTCTAACTGCTAATAGAGGCATGTTAGGTGACTTAGCAGTTAGTAGAGGTATAAGGTCATGGATACGACCTAATAGGTGCATAGGGTGGGGTGAGTAGTTCCTTAACGTGTGGGCCACGTATGCACTTTTCTATTATTGTCGGTTATCTCCGCTGGAGATACGGTTCTGGATCCTGATACCTGATCTTCTGCTGGCCTCTGACAGTCGATGAATGTTATGCTTTGAGGTGCCTGGTATCCTAGTGGAACCATACCTGAGTTTTCTGCCCCTATAGCCAGAGTGTCCATGCGTTGAAGGTTTGTTCTTAACTGCATGAACACAGTAGAATGGTTAGGTAACCATAGTCATTGTCATGTCACCCCCACTAGTAGCTTGGGACAATGTCGTATCACAGAATAGTGTGCTACCCCTTGTCCTTGTTTGGTTGTAGGAGTAGTCCACTGTTTCGATGATGAGATATTAGATTTTGTTACGAATGAGGCTAATTTACCTTACTTGTGATTTATGATATTTTATATATATTCAGTTATGTGGCATGTTCTTCTTATATCTTGTTACGTCCCTCTGAGGACCTACATGGTGATCTCTTCTGGTGTGTCCTTCGATGATGTTTTGTCGGTGCTTTAGCCGGGATCGTGGTCATCCCTTCTATATCGAGGAGGAATGCTCTTGGATCTTCCCTTAAAATTTTTATTCATCATTTCCTTGTACTTCTCTTCTCATTTAAAATGGTTGGTAGTAGATTTGTCTCCACCCAACTACATGAATAAATGACAAAATTTATAGTTGATTATATTATTACTCTTTTATTTGGTGGATGAGATTTAGTATTATGGTTTACTACATTCCACAGCTTATGTAAACGTACGAGATTTCTATATATTGGAGTATACTCCGTATGGGTACAGCTAGCATGGATACGTACTTAGTCGTAAGTATTTTGGGACTGGGACGTTACATAGACGAAAGCGTATTTTGAAAAGTCATCGATGAAGGTTATGAAATACTTCATTCCGACCTTTGTAGAGAATTGTCTAAAGTCACAGACATCGGAGTGTACCAACTTTAGAAGATATGTGCTTCGATTAACCCGAGGAAAGGGTTTTTTTGTGATCTTCGTTTGAGCACAAATTTCACATTTCTCTATCTTACCCCCACATTTGGAGATAAGTCCTAGACTAGACATTCTGTTTATTCGTTTATAATGAACATGTCCTAGCCTATTATGCCACAACTCAAGAGTATAAGCAGAATGAGTGATTGCATTAACAACTTTGGACTGATTTACAAGCTGAATTTTAAATATTCCTTCGGTATAAAAAGCTTTCTCGAAGTATGTTCCCTTTATGGATATCACCATCTGACTAGCATTGATGTCCATCCTGAGGCCTGTATTATAGAGTAGGCCTCCCGAGATCATGTTGTTTGCCATAGCAGGTACATGCTTCACATCCTGAAGCATCAGAGACTTCCCTGAAGTCAGCTTCAAAACCACCGTCCCGATCCTGAGCTCTTCAGCTTGTGCCTGTTACGCCACCATAACAACTTCAGAAGTTGGCGTGTAGATGATAAAACACTCCTTGCTTGAGCAGACATGGCAGGTGGTACCAGTCTCTACCCACTAGTCAAAGTCAGCCCCTACAGCAGTCACCTACGCAATCATTACAACAACGTCAGTGATCATAGAAACTTTCTAGGCTCACCTTGCTCTGACTGCTTGGTCTTCGCTTTGCATTCACTCTTGAAGTGGCCCTTCTTGCCACACTTGAAACAAGGCATCTGAGACTTTGCCTTCTAATTCTTAAAGGAAGTCCCCTTAACTTTCAGATTATTAGGGTCCTTCTTCTTGCTGTGGGAAGCCGCATGCTTTCCATTATGTTCCTTGCTTTGAACCAAATTGGCGTTAGCCAATTGTTTGGACAGTGCGTCCACCTTCAGTTGAGCCCTCATTTGGTCCTCAACATAGACTTCCTACAGGAGATCTTCCAGACCGATCTCCAACTTCTTCCTATGCATGTTTGCATAGAACTTGCTCTACCAAGCGGGGAGCTTAGAGACGATTCCTCCAACAACAAACTTGTCGGGGAGGGGCATCGCCTCATTATCCAACTTCTGTCGCAGCTTCAGGAACTCCTTCGCCTGCGGCAGCATTGGCTTCTATCTTCAAAGAACCACTTGTGACATTTTTCAACTAAAAATATCTTGCTTCGGTTCATATCAGCTTCCTATAGTTTCTCCAAAGACTCCCAAATCTCTCTGACAATAGTCTTCTTTGAGTATAATTCTGCAAGGGAGTCTTCCATAGCATTTAGGATCATAAGCCTACATATTCTATTATTCCTTCTCCACTTGGCCTGGTTCTTAGTAGCAGCAGAAATTACGGCTGCAAATCCAATTTCTGGAATAGTAGGTTCCTCCTCAATAAGCACATGATCAACGTCAGAGAATTGAATATTGAGGCTAACCTTTCTTTTCCAGATTTGGTAGTGTTCACCATCAAATTGTTCTAACTTTGTGAAGTTAGGATTGATTAGCGAAGCCCGAAAGGTTTCCATCTTGCAATCAAGCTTTGAGATTGTTAGTCCCGGGGCATAATTTTTGACGAAAAACTGAGGAATAAAATGAATGTAAAAATAATATTTCGACACAACACTTCAAAGAAGGTGCACAACAGAGATCCTTGGAGGATTCTGGGTTACAAAAATCTAAAAAGATTTTGTAACAACAGTAAACGAATGTAATTCTTCTAAAAAAGGTACAAATCGACTTGCTAGCAGCAGCGATAGTCCACTAACAGTTTTTGATTAGATCAGAACTGTTCTCGTTCAGAACGAGTTGAAGTAGATGACAGACGATAAAGTGATAGGAAGAACAGCCTGCTGGGGTGAATGATCACCGGTGCTCAACGCTTGATTCGCTCCACATGAATAGCTTCCAGAAACCAGCAAGTTCGACGGAGAACTTTGGAACACTCCGCTCTTCTGACTCGTCGGATGGCGCACAGACTCCTGTGCTAAGTGGTGCTAGTGCTCTGCTTCTCTTCTCTCTCAAACTCTGTAGAATTCGTAAGGAATGTGTTCTGAACATTTGTATACTGAGAGAGAGAGAGAGATAAGAGAACCTTATATAGGCTCGTGCTGTAACTGTCCAGTTAGCAGAATATTCGGAACGTGGGAAAAATTGCTCCGAACTTGCTGTAACTGCTCAAACCGTGCACAGACACGATCTGAGCCAACTGGCGCACAGTGCGCACCACCTGCACAACTTGCGCCATACGCGCCAAACGCGCACAGCACAAACTGCGCACATGTGCCACACGCACATTGCACTAATCGCGCTACACGCACACCGCGCTACCTGCGCCACACGCGTACCCGGTGACAACCGTCGTGCTAACTGCAGCGCCAACTGTTGCACCATCTGGCCGCACGAACCGCCGCACGAACGGCTGCGCAAGAGGCTCGCGCAACTTAAGTACACTATGCGTCTAGCGACGACGATGACGTGCTAAGTGCAAAGTGTGCCAACAAAACGTCCATTACGCCTCATGAGCCCATGAGCCCGAGCCCGAATCCGAGTCGCTAAGCCCCTACGGGCTTAGCTCCAATGGAAATTAATTCCCAAGAGCAAAAAGCTTAAGCTTTACTATGAAGACTTAACCTTACCTCCTAGTAAAATCACCCACAAGGTTCCCTCCTTAGGGTCACCACCCCATGTGCATATCTCAACAACACATAGCAAGCATATATATTGAGATACCTCATGTTGCTTTTCCAATGTGGGACTAAACTTCACTAGGCATATTAAGAGCAAGCTCTCTACATGTCAAGGAAAAGCTCCAACATCTTCTTCGTTCTATGAATTGAATGTTAATAATACGTTTAATTCATTCATACTATTTAAGTAACATGAAATTTAATGATAACAATCTTTATAAACAAATGCTGCATAAGTGATTCGATAAAGCAAAAGAAAAAATAATGATGATCAACTGAAGCCAATTTATCATACTCATGTAAAAAAGATAAATGGGTTTTACAAACAAAATTTTCATAAGTATCCGAGGAAGCCTATGATGGTCCCCTTGTTAAACCCGGTCTGTGGAAGTGGTCAGCCCCAAGAACTTGTAGGAGTGGGTGGTTTATATGTCTAGTCCACGGTTGGGGCGGACGGACAGCATGCCGAGGGATCTCACAGTGCCATGGCCTCGACTTCGTTGAAGCGGACGGCAAAACCATCGAGGGTGGTGTTGTAGGAGTCGGGAAGACGGGAGAAGGAGTTGCCCTCCAAGGCTTTGGTGAGGAAGGAGTGGTGCATGGATCTTGGACTCGAAAGCCAGGGTGGTGTCGATTTCTCGGGAGGGGGGCGTGGAGGTCGACAATGTAGGTATGGAGGCTTTGGGCTCGGATATAGGGCTGAAGAAGCAACATAGTGAGAAGAGCATGGAGAAGCGCTTGGAGTCCATGGCAATGGTTAATGGCAAATGGCTAAAGGTAATGGCTTAATGGAAGTGTGGGTGGGGCTATTTGTATTTGTAAGGGGTTAGATAGGTGGGAAGAAGCATTTGACATTGTGAAAAGAAACTTAGATATGATTTTTATAAGAATGCTTGTTCATTCTTGAATGATGAATGACTTAATTGGGAATAAAAAGGACTACTTGGTTGGATGCATATTCTTGAAATGTGTCTTTGCATTAAAATATGCCAAAGGCTTTTATGTTCCCTCGTATGTGTTTGCATTAAAAGGTTTGCTAATGCATTAAAAGGCTTGTTAACTAATGCATTATGCAAGTCCATTCTCCTTTTTGTGTACTCAATACAATAAATGATGGGACACGTGTATACACGGTGACTGGTGCTACATTCTTTTCTTTTTTTCTCAAAAAAATGCTAAGTTTACTACCAAAAATTTACACTTTCTTACAACCCACACTCATCCTCTACTAACATGGTCCCACTCGGTCCTCCAATCAAAGAATGTCATGTAGGCGGTTGTAAAACTTACAACCAAAATTGGTTGTAAGAGCATCTCCAACCCTATTGTCTTGTTTTGTGTTGTGAATCCTATGTGGCATGAGGGACAAGACAATGTCTTGTATAGGTGGCAAGATTATATTCACAAATGACAATGGGTTTAAAAAGTCATCTCCAATGCAAAAGTATTGAGAAGACAATACAAATAATTTTTTACAACTTCCAAGACAACTTTTACTCTTCTACTTCTTTTTTATAAATATTTCTATTCACAAATGATGATGTGGACATAAAGACATTGTGAAGTGCATTGTCTAGATCTAGACAACCAACTTCACATTGTCTTTGCCATGTCATTGCCATGTCAACTCTACACTTTATTTCACATTTGCATTGGAGAAGTACTTTTGGAAAAAATGGTTGTCATTCCTATGTGGCAACCATTTTTTTCAAACTCACAATAGGGTTGGAGATGCTCTAAGCATAGCATTTACCTTTTTCTCCACAACTGACTATAGGGTCCACAGTACATGCACGATAGCCGACTTGTGAGGAAGAGGTGGGCCCGCATGCTCGGTACTCTTCTCCTTGGGGTAAAGTGCATTTAAACCCTCCTTAGAGTTGCCTCGTTCGCAAAATAAGACCTTTTAGAAAACTTAAGCAGTTTGTACCTCCCGCAAACTCTGTTTTGCGCAGAATACCCCTTTCCGTCAAATTGACGTTAGAACAGCCGTTAGAGGCCATTTTTGGATTAAAAAAAAGTGCACTTTCCAAAATACCCCTAATGCTTTCATTTGGCTGTTGGCTCTCTTTCATTCTCTATGTATAAGACAATGTTTGTTTGAAACATAAAACCTAAACTTTATATTTTCTATTTTTTGACCGGTTGGTTGGAAGGAAAAATAATATATTTTTTATATATTTCTTTTTTTTTTACTTATTTGCTCTCATTTAATATATTGAAACTTTTTCTTACCTACAGATCTCAAATCCAACTGCAAATTTTTTTATATTCTTTTTTTTTTTTTTACTTATTTGCTCTCATTTAATGTTTGAAGCTTTTTTTACTTATTCCTTTTTTTTTCAAGACGTCCAAATAGAAATTATGGAAGCCTATTCGTAGATAATCGACAAAGGCGGTGGCAGCCACTGAACCCGGACCATGCTTCGACATACATGTTTTGTAATTTATTTTTGGATTTTTGACACGTTTAGTAATATTTAAGTTATTTGTTTAAGTAATACATGTGATGAAAATAAATTTGTACCAAGATTTACAATTTCAGTTAGAATTAATAAATAAATAATTACGATAATAGTCATGACTAATAAATAATTATGATACAAGTTCAGGACTAATCGGACATTTGTTAAAAGATTTTTTTTTCCAGAAAAAATTTAAGATGAAAACCTACTATTTAGATTATAAACATTTATTTTCGAAAATGACGTCAAGCATGAGAATTGATTTTTGTTTAATAATCTTTTTAATATTTTGTTTTTTGTTTCCATTTTTTTAGTTCTTATTTCATATTTTTTTTCATCTTTTTAATAATCTTTTCTAGAATTAATAAATAAATAATTACGATAATAGTTATGACTAATAAATAATTACGATACAAGTTCAGGACTAACCGGACATTTGTTAAAAGATTTTTTTTTTCCAGAAAAAATTTAAGATGAAAACCTACTATTTAGATTATAAACATTTATTTTCGAAAATGACGTCAAGCATGAGAATTGATTTTTGTTTAATAATCTTTTTAATATTTTGTTTTTTGTTTCCATTTTTTTAGTTCTTATTTCATATTTTTTTTCATCTTTTTAATAATCTTTTCTAGAATTAATAAATAAATAATTACGATAATAGTCATGACTAATAAATAATTACGATACAAGTTCAGGACTAACTGGACATTTGTTAAAAGATTTTTTTTTTCCAGAAAAAATTTAAGATGAAACCTACTATTTAGATTATAAACATTTATTTTCGAAAATGACGTCAAGCATGAGAATTGATTTTTGTTTAATAATCTTTTTAATATTTTGTTTTTTGTTTCCATTTTTTTAGTTCTTATTTCATTTTTTTTTTTTCATCTTTTTAATAATCTTTTCTAGTTTTTTAAGAGTGACTTTTATTTTCAAATTTGTATAGTTTTTGTTTTTGTCTTTTTTCATTGTTTAAGATTTATCCTCATTTTTTGGTTTTTTGGAATATTTTGTCTATTTTTTATTTTTTCCATATTTTAATAGTATTTTTTGTTTTTTATTTGGTTTTTTTTCCAGTTTTTCATCATTTCTATTTTTTAAGAATTGATTTTTTTTTGTATTTATCAGTTTTATTTTTCCCAAAAATATTTATATATTTGTTAAATAAAAAATAATTTATGACAAAATAATTTTAAATAATATTTATCCATTTTTTTGACGAAACTAACCGTTTTTAACAAGTTAATACTAATTAAAATAATTTTAATAAATAATTTTACTAGCAAAGACCATTTTCCCTTTGTTAATATTTATCCACTTTTTAACAAGTATTTTTGCGTAACCGTTTTTAACAAAATAATTTTAGAACTAACCGTTTTTAACAAGTTAATATTAGATAGCTCAGGGGTAAAATGGTCAAAACAATCCCATTTTAACACCCGTAAACAGAAAAGTTAGCGGAGGGAGTGATTTGAGCATTTTCGTATCTTGTTGGGTTTTTCGGATCAGCGAGTCTTTATTTGCATTTTCGTGCGTCTAAGGAGGGTTTAAATGCACTTTACCCCTTCTCCTTGCCATATGTGCCAGCAATCCATGCATTAGTACAATTATTATTAGTCCTTCACAATCTCTTTGGTTGTAAATTACTTAAACATTATTTTTAACTTTAATGATTAATTTGATGAATAAATTTTTAGCAAGATTATTTTCGGAAATAATTTTTTTTACGGGGAGCCAACTTTGACATTATATAGTAGAATAAATTATATAGTAGAATAGGATATTAGTCCTTCAAAATCTCTTTGGTTGTAAATTACTTAACCATCCTTTCTAACTTTAATGATTAATTTGATGAATAAATTTTTAGCAAGGTTATTTTTGGAAAAAAAATTCACGGTGAAGCCAATTTGGCATTATATATTCCCCTTTCTTAGATTTCTTCAGTTAATTTTGATATCTTCATTTTTTTTTTTTCCACTTGTATGGATTTTTTCTGAAGGCCAAATGGTTTCCTTATATGATTTTTGTTGGTCATGTTATTAAACTCGTATATGTTCTGTTCATTTTTTTTAATCTAGGAACTTTTGCTCTGAAATTTCATAAAATTTTGGAACTTTTTTCTGTTTTGGCATTATTTAATGTCGATAGTAGGAATATTCTTGTGAGAATCCTCATATAAAATATGTGTATATGGAAGATGGATGTTACATGTTATGCTAAAATATTTGGGTTATTTTGTATAAGGGTACCAAGTTTTTGATATAATTAGATTTTGGATACTGAATTTGTCCGTTTTAGAGTTTGGGTACTCGAATTTTTTTAGTGACACATTTTAGTGACAAAAGTGGACTTTCAGTGACGAAATAAGACTATTAACGACGAGTGTTCATCACTAAAATGTGTCACTAAAAAATTACAGTACCTAAAGTCTAAAACGGATAAATCCAGTGCCCAAAGTCTAATTATATCAAAAATTTGGTACCCTTATACAAAATAACCCAAAATATTTTGATATATGGGTAAGTGAAGACAAGTTGTGACATTGATGCACCGTCCTCCTCCATGTAGTGATATGAAATATTATTGATATATCAATATCCAAATTGGATAATGATTTGAGATGAAAATGTATGGAAGTAATAAATTACAAGTGATGAGATGTCTCTCTCCCCGCTGAGTGTCTCTCCCCCAAACCTAGGGTTTGCGCCGCATACTCCTCTCACCTCCATCTCCCTTCTCCTTCCTACTCACCAAACCCTCGCCTAATCGTTACTTCCCCTCTTCCCACAACTCCTCTAATCATCTCAACCCCACATCACACAACATCCTGATAAGTACCCATCATCATTGGCCCAGGATAGAGCCTCAGTAATATAGTCGAGACTAATAAGCCTGCCTTTAGGCCTTCTCAAGCTCAGGCCTAAGTCTCAGGCCTTGTTTTCAATTCAATAGCCTTTTTGCTTTTTCCCAATAACTGTATTAACTGAATGGCTAGAGCCTTTTGCAGAGCCTTTTTGTCACTGTAATCAGTAGCTACAGTAGCTAGAGAGAGGGGCAATATAGATAATTCCTGTATTCTCCTCTTCTCAGCATAAATAGTAGCTGATATGCTACGCTAAGAGGTGTGGAATGAGAATAGAGTTTCCTTCTTCCTCAATTCTTCTATAGCCATAGCTCTCTGTAATTTTCTCTTGCACTCTTCAATTCAATAAGAAAATCAACATTCCTCTTCTCTGTTCTATTCTTCCTCTCATACTTCCTGCATAGTTCATAGAATTAGCTACAAAATATTAGTGAGAATGGCAAATAATAACATATCTGTGCTGAATCTAGGTCAGTTGGGACGAGGGTCCAACAATTTGGTATCAGAGCAGCTTGATCCGCTGATGGAAGGAAGCAGGGAAGGGTGCTCTACCCATGGTGGATCTGGTGAAGAAGCATCGGATGGACGAAGGATGATGCCAGTCGAAGATCGAGTTCATACACTGGAAGGTACAATACTCAATTTCAACAGCAAATTTGATAGAGTCTTTGAAGAATTGGCCAGATCTCGTCGAGACTTCGAAACTCTTGCCCAAAATTTGAGTCCATCTCCATTCCAGCACTCCAATATAGGAGCCAGATCTGCAACTCCCCATCCATTTAATTCTTCCTGGGGAATGAGCCCTTCCATGTTAAATCCTCCTTTGCCTTCATTCGAACAAACACCTATGGGGCAAGCAGGTTTAATGCAGAATACCAGCCACATTGGTTCTCCTGTTCCCAGTACTGTCATGTGTACCACAGCCCCACTCCTACCCACACCTGCACCACAAATGGCCCCCAATTTTAACAATACAAATTGGAATCAACCTACATTGAGGGTCAAGATACCTGCATTTGATGGAGAGGGAGATGTTGTTGAGTGGTTGATGAGGGTGAACAATTATTTCAACTATTATGGCACCACTGAGGCTGAGAAGCTTCGAATTTGTTCAGTACAGCTCAAAGGAACTGCAGCCTACTGGATGGATTGGCTCTTTCGAATTCGAAATGGGGCAGTGACTTGGGATGACTTCTGCACATCCATTAGATCAGAATTTGGTCCTTCACAGTTAACTGATCATATAGTTGAGTTAAAACTCCTCAAGCATGAAAATACTGTCCAAGAGTACAATTCCCAGTTCCAAAAACTCTCCAAGAAGGTGCATGGAATACCTGAACATTGCTTAGTTAGTCATTACATTGGAGGGTTGAAAGAAGAGGTCAGATATGAAGTTCAGGTAGCCAGTCCTGTCAATTTACCTGCAGCTATGTCAGCAGCCAAATTATATGAAGCCAAAATTGCAGCTCTAAGGAAGATTTACAAAACAAATCAATTTCCTCCTAAGCACCATTGCAACTCAGGACAGGTGAATACCTTATCACCAACTACAGCTAATACAAGTGAAGCTGGACAAAAGTTAAACAATATACCTCATAGAACTTTGTCCTCTACTCCTACCATTTCTCCATCAGAAATATTAAGGAGAAAGAGTCTGGGTTTGTGCTTTATGTGTGATGAGAAGTGGTTCAGGGGTCACAAATGTAAGGAGAAGAAGTTATTCATGCTAGTTGCTGATGAAGAGGGTACTGAAATTGAAAATCCATTTCTGTTGGAAGGATCACCTAGCATTCCTCCAACTCCCACAACTCCTAACCAAAATCTATTTGAAATATCACTCCAAGCCTTGATAGGTTCCAATAATCATTCCACCATGAGACTAAAAGGACAGTTTAAAAACAAACCAGTGTTGATACTCATAGACTCAGGGTCTACTCACAGTTTTATTGATAGTGGGTTCTGTGAAAGGATGGGAGTTCCTACTCAGGATAGCCAAACTTTTGAAGTACTAGTGGCCAATGGGGAGAAGCTGGTGAGCAAAGGAATGTGCAGAGGAGTACAAATTGACTGCCAAGGCCACAAGATTATTGCTGACCTATTACAATTACCTCTCCCAGGTTATCAGGTTGTCTTAGGAGCAAATTGGCTCAGCACCTTGGGGTATATTGTCTGGAATTTCCAGGAATTAACCATGCAATATGATGAACAAGGGGTTCCCAAGTATTTTCAGGGAGTTAAATCTGAAACAGAGACTTTACAGGAGTTAGGCAATAAAGATCTGAGACAAAAGCCTCAAATGTATATCATCCACTTATGTAAAATGGAAGAATTCACACACTCACAGGCAGAAGGAGTTCCAGAGCCAAAGGAAATAGTTGAATTGTTGGAGGAGTACAAGATGCTGTTTGAAGAACCCAGAGGCCTTCCACCACAGAGAAGCTTTGATCACAAGATACCACTTGCACCTGGATCATTACCAGTTTGTAGCAGACCCTATAGACATCCATACCTCCACAAGAATGAAATCAAGAAACAAATCCAAGAGATGTTGGAGTCAGGTATTATAAGGCCTAGCACTAGTTCTTACTCTTCCCCTGTGATACTTGTGAAGAAGGCTGATGGTTCTTGGAGGCTCTGCATTGATTATAGGGGGTTAAACTATAATACAATAAAGGACAAGTTCCCTATTCCCTTTATTGAGGAGCTATTTGATGAACTCCATGGGAGCAACTACTTCACCAAGTTGGATTTAAGAGCCGGCTATCACCAAGTCAGAATGGCAGAAGAAGATATATACAAAACAGCCTTCAGAACACATGAAGGACATTATGAGTTCATGGTAATGCCCTTTGGGCTAACCAATGCTCCATCTACTTTCCAATCTCTCATGAATGCAGTGTTCAAAGGTTACTTAAGAAGGTTTGTATTAGTTTTCTTTGATGATATATTAGTGTATAGCACTAACTTGCAGGATCATTGTATCCATCTGCAACAAGTATTCAATAAATTGCAAGAAAATCAACTGAAGCTTAAAAAGAGCAAGTGTGCCTTTGCTCAGAGACAAGTGGGCTATTTGGGACACATAATCTCAGGAGATGGAGTGCAGGTTGATCCAGAGAAAGTCAAAGCAGTCATGGACTGGCCTACACCTACAACTATCAAGCAACTCAGAGGGTTCCTAGGTCTCACTGGATACTACAGAAGGTTCATCAGAGAATATGGAGCTATAGCCAGGCCACTTACTGATCTCCTCAAGAAGAACTCCTTTAAATGGAGTAATACAGCTCAGTCTTCATTCGAAGAACTTAAGCAAACTCTCATCAACCCCCCTGTCTTAGCTATGCCTAACTTTACAGAGGAGTTCATACTAGAATGTGATGCTTCAGGGGTGGGAATAGGTGCTGTACTGATGCAGAGGGGCAGACCTATAGCCTTCCTGAGCCAACACATGAAGGGGAGAGCCACTGCCCTGTCAACTTATGAAAGAGAAATGCTAGCAGTTCTTTTAGCCATAAAGAAGTGGAGCCAATACTTATGGGGCAGAACATTTGTCATCAGAACTGATCACAAACCCTTAAAGCATATGTTAGAACATAGGGTCTATACTGAGGCTCAATACAAATGGATACTCAAGTTACATGGGTATTCCTATAGTGTTGAGTACAAGAAAGGGAGGGAAAACAAAGCTGCTGACAGTTTGTCCTGGAAGGAAGAGGCTCAACTGTCTGCCATTACATGTGTTACCCCAGAATGGATGAAATCATTCAAGGAACAGATACAGACTTCTGAATTCTACAATTCACTGCTGAACAAATGGCAGCAAGGGCTATTAGATTCAAGCAAATATTACTTACAGGATGGCCTATTTTACTATAAGAGGAGGCTCCTTATTGACCCCAAATCTGAGTATGTAACACTAATGCTTAAAGAGCACCATGATATGTTGACTGCAGGACATTCAGGAGCTTTGAAGACCCTGCACAGTCTTAGAAAAGTCTGTTATTGGAAAGGTATGAAGAGGAGTGTGACTGAATATGTCAAAGCTTGTGAAGTCTGTCAGAGGCACAAATATGAAACTACTTTCCCAGCAGGATTATTGCAACCCCTGCCAATACCTGATAGAATTTGGGAAGAAATTTCCATGGACTTCATAGAGGGGTTACCTAACAGCTTCAACAAGACCACTATATTTGTGGTGGTGGATAGGCTTAGCAAGTATATACATTTATTTGCATTGACACATCCTTACACTGCTTCTACTGTGGCTCAAATCTTCCTGGAAGGGGTTTTCAAATTGCATGGCATGCCTAAGTCTATAGTGTCTGACAGAGATCCTCTATTCACCAGTGCTTTTTGGAAGGAATTTTTTAAACTGCAAGGGAGCCAACTCAAGTATAGCACAGCCTACCACCCTCAAACTGACGGGCAAACCGAGGTAACTAATAGGTGCATTGAAAGTTATCTGAGGTGTTTTTGTAGTCACAAACCAAGGGAATGGTCCAAACATCTTCTATGGGCAGAATATTGGTTCAATACCAATTGGCACACCTCTACTAGAACAACTCCTTTTGAAGCAGTCTATGGGAGGCCACCTCCAGATTTATTATCTTATCTACATGAACCAGTTCAAGACAGGGAAGTAGCTGAAGCTATCCTATTAAGAGATAATGCACTTCAACTGCTCAAAGATAATCTGGTTTTAGCACAGGATCGAATGAAGAAATATACAGACTTGCACAGGACTGAGAGAGAATTCTCCATTGGAGATTAGGTGTATCTCAAGCTTCAACCATACAGGCAATCCTCCATAGCTCAAAGGAGGCCCCAGAAATTAGCACCCAAATTCTTTGGACCATATCAGATCACTGAAAGAATTAGTCCAGTTGCATACAAGCTGGATTTACATGCAGATTCCCTCATTCACACAGTGTTTCATGTGTCACAACTCAAGATCAAAGTGAACTCAAGAGTGACAGTGCAAGCAGAGCATCCCAGTTTCCAGGAGAACCTCCTGTTGGAGCCTGATTGGATACTGGACAGAAGGATGGTACCCAGGGGAAATCGAGCTGCTGTTGACCTGCTTGTGCAGTGGAAAGATGGGACACCTGAAGAAGCTACATGGGTTCACTATGAGAAGTTTATCAAGGATTATCCCTTGTTTGACCTTGAGACAAGGTCAATTTAAGGGAGGACCATTGATAAGTACCCATCATCATTGGCCCAGGATAGAGCCTCAGTAATATAGTCGAGACTAATAAGCCTGCCTTTAGGCCTTCTCAAGCTCAGGCCTAAGTCTCAGGCCTTGTTTTCAATTCAATAGCCTTTTTGCTTTTTCCCAATAACTGTATTAACTGAATGGCTAGAGCCTTTTGCAGAGCCTTTTTGCCACTGTAATCAGTAGCTACAGTAGCTAGAGAGAGGGGCAATATAGATAATTCCTGTATTCTCCTCTTCTCAGCATAAATAGTAGCTGATATGCTACGCTAAGAGGTGTGGAATGAGAATAGAGTTTCCTTCTTCCTCAATTCTTCTATAGCCATAGCTCTCTGTAATTTTCTCTTGCACTCTTCAATTCAATAAGAAAATCAACATTCCTCTTCTCTGTTCTGTTCTTCCTCTCATACTTCCTGCATAGTTCATAGAATTAGCTACAAAATATTAGTGAGAATGGCAAATAATAACAGATCTGTGCTGAATCTAGGTCAGTTGGGACGAGGGTCCAACACATCCACATGCTTTTCTCGCCTCTGTATCTACCGAAACACCTGTTCAAAGCCTCCCAACGTCGCCAGCGGCGTGCGGTTGGCATGGCGTCTTACAGAGATGTAGTAGAAAAATGGCATCGTATTCTCCCCGCAAGGGCCGGTGGACACCTTCTCGCTATCGGCCAGGGATAGTGTAGTTCCCCAGCATTGGGCATCCACCATAGCTGTCAAACCGTTCTCCTCGCAGAAATTCAAAAGGCCGATTCTCTCAATGATTTTGACTACTCTGGAAATCATCATCGACGATACACGTTTCTGACTTGGATACCGAAGTGGGGACCTTCCTAGCAAGATTGGATAGCGCTGATGGATAGCGCTGAAGCCGTAAATCGGGTGTTACTGGATGCCCCTTGGATACTAATAATGAACTTCTTGTGGTTGAGAGATGCGATACAGGAAAACTCCCTGAAGAATATTAATTTTGCTATGCCGATTTTTGGGTCCAATTCCACAAAATTCTTTCCAAATTTCTGAATCGGATAGCGGTCACCCGGATAGCTGAAGTGCTTGGGTCTCCATGAAGCTGTTCTCTGGAGGACAAGATGTAGTGGACTAATTTTGCTCGTGTAAAAGTACTGATAGACATATTAAAGCCACTCAAGAAATGTATAACTACTGCCATTGATGGAGCTTCGATCGGGCAGGTCAGAGTTAAGTACGAAAGACTACTTCGGATGTGTCTCTTATGTGCTAGGGTGGGACACACCTTTGCTTCCTGCAGTGAGCGAGAATCTTTCTCCTTCTTGATCGGAGATGACTGGTCGGCCGAAGAAAGAAGTCGCATCAAAGAACTTCTTAAACCTAGAATTAAGGAGGAGGAGTTCATGGCCGATATATCACGCCCGCCTCCGCGTCGGCGTATACCGGAGTCGTCTAATTATATACCAATACACCTCCATAACTCCTCTTCCTTCCATGCACGTCTTTCCCCAACACACAGTCATCTGGAATCTCCGCCACCCTCTCCCCAAGGCCATGATGCAGCCGGCAACCAACTAGAGATCTATGTCCCTCCGCGTAGAAGGGTGGAACCTACTAGTCGCACAGTTGTGGACAATCGAAAGGAACGAGTAAGGGAGTCCTCTTTCGTGGTTAATCATCGAGACACAAATCCCGAGGCCCCTCTGCATCCAAGTTTGCACCAGGTGGACTGGACATCTGATTCGAGTGAAGATAGGCAGCAATCCCATAGTGACTTGATGGAAATAGAGAATGATATGCTTACATTAATTGCGAAAGATCCAAAAAGTTACTGATGATCCCACATATGAATCCATCCAGTTTACTTGATAAGACACCCAACACTAGTCCTGATTAGGGCTGCAAATGAGCCAAGCCGTTGGCGAGCTGCTCGAAGCTCGGCTCGATAAAAGCTCGTTTGAGCTCGATTCGTTTACTAAACAAGCTGAGCTTAAGCTTCATTTTTGAGCTCGTTTAATAAACAAGCCAAGCTCAAGCTTAGAAGTACTCGGCTCGTTTGAGCTCGCGAGCTGGCTTGTTTATGAGCTTGCGAGCTGGCTCGTTTAGAAGCTCGTTTAGGAACTTGTTTAGAAGCTCATTTGTTCTTTATTGAATTCTAATTTTATATATATTTGTGCATTATATATTTATATGTCCTTAATAATTGATATTAAGGAACTTTTTTAATTAAAAATTTATAATTAAATTGTTAATATTACAAGTACTTGAATTCAAACCTAACTAAATTGAAATCGAGCTCGTTAAGCTTGAAATCAAGTTTAATGAGTTTGAAATAAAGTTGAACGAGCTTTAAATTAAGCATAACAAGCTTGATTTTGAGCTTATCGAGCTTGTTCATCAAGCTTGAATCAAGCTTTCTTATCAAGCCAAGCTCGAGCTCAAACCAAGCCAAGCTCAAGCTTAATATAAACAAGCTTGAGCCAAGCTCAAGCTCTAAAATAAAAAAAATTATCAAACTCGAGCTCGAGCTTGAGATCGATTAATTCTAGTCAAGCCAAGCTCAAGCTTGCCAAAGCTTAGCTCGGCTTGGCTCGTTTGCAGCCCTAGTCCTGATGATCCCAGAGCCAGTAAGAGGGTAGCAATATACAGCGAACTACAGTACTCAGTCTTAACTCCCAACGCGGCTGCGAGACGGCAGCTGCATGATCAATGCAAGCCTTAGCTTGGAACTGTCGAGGTTTAAGGAATGTCTCGACAGTTTCAACTCTTCGATCATTCCTCTCCGCCACTCGCCCCTTCATCTTTTTCATCTCTGAAACTATTTCTTCTCCACAACATATCTCCCTTATACTCCCCTTTCTTGGCTACGAAAACCACTTCTCCGTCCCCCCCAAGGGCACTCGGGGGGACTTTGGCTTGGATGGGATGATACTGTTAAAGCTAATGTGTCGTACTCCTCCAATAACCTTATACTCCTCTCCATCGATGCATCACACACGTCATGCTTGGAATTTACTATGTGTATATGGCTGCCCGAAGAAAAGCGACAGAGCTAAACTCTGGTCATTCGTTAAAAGCCTCTCCAAGGACTTCACCATTCCTGGTGTTGTATACGGGACTTTAACGAAATCCTCAGGCCTGAAGAGAAAGAAGGCGACAAAGATTTCTCTCTGTGTGCTGTCCTTCCATTTGGAAAATGGTGAATCAATGTTGCCTGATTGATCTCGAATTTATTGGCCCAGCCTTCACTTGGACAAACTTTAGACGTCCAGAGCAGCACATCAAGGAACGCCTCAACCGTGTACTTGCTGACGTGGAGTGGTGTAGTTTATATCCCCATGCGACTGTCTCTACTCTCCCGCGCATCAACAGTGACCACGTTCCTATACTTCTTAATACTGATAATGCCCTAATTCATAAAAGAAGACCTATTAGGTTTGAATCCTTCTGGCGAACAAGTAATTCTTTCAGGGAGACGCTGGATAATATATGGAAGGAGGCAGAGCGTGTTGCAGGAAACTCCTTCAGCAAAAAATATCGACTCATACTGCCAAAACTTCAGAGATGGAGTCGTGAGTCCTTTGGTAACTTCAGAGAGCGACTTGCTAGGCTTCAGAAGGATCTCATTTTATTACAAGCCCTTTCAGTCACGGAGACTTCACTATCAGATGAAAGAGAAATCACCAAGGAGATCAATGATCTCCTATTGCTCGATGAAGCTTATTGGAAGAGCAGTCCCGATGTTAGTGGATCAATCTTGGTGATAAGAATACTAAATATTTCCATATGAAGGCCACGAAGAGGAAGCAGAAAAACGAGATCCATGCTCTACAACTCCCTGATGGAAACTGGACAACCAACCAGGATATAATCGCAAACACCATTTTGGCGCACTTCCAATCCTTATTCTGCACAGATGACTCTACTGTCTTCGATCAGACGCTCGGACTTGGCCGCAACGGGATCAAGAAGAGAAGAATACGTTGATTGGGAGAGTGCCTGAGGAGGAAAAGATCTAGCATACTGTCATGGGCTTTGGGCCACTAAAAGCCCCGGGGCCTGACGGCTACCCGGCCATGTTCTACCAAAGAAATTGGGATACCATTGGCAAGGATATATACACGACAATCAGACACTTCTTCACAGATGCTACTCTTCCTCAACATATGAACCATACCAATATTGTACTCATCCCAAAGACTCAATCCCCATCTATCCCGACCGATTTCTGACCCATCGCCCTCTGCAACGTCATATATAGGATCATCTCCAAAATTCTCACCAATCAACTCCGGTCCCTCATGGACAAGCTAATTTCCCCCAACCAAAATGCCTTCATCCCCGACAGACAGATATCGGACAACGTTATCATCGCATAAGTGATCAAAGAACGCCTTCGCGCTCAAAATCTACATATCCAAGGTATAAGATCGTTTATCTTGGCCTTTCATCAAGATGTGCTACATGGTGTTGGCATCCAAGGAAAGTCAAATGATTTAATCATGAGCTGCATAACCTCATCTTCTTTCTCCATCCAAATCAATGGAGTCCCGCAAGGACACTTTAAACCGACAATGGGCATCAGGCAAGGATGCTCGCTCTCGCCCTACGTCTTCATACTGTGTCCAGATGTTCTATTAAGATTATTTCATCGAGCAGAACGGGACAACCTCTTCAATGGTATTCGTATCAATAGATACTCCCCACCTATTTCTATATATTATTTGCTGATGATATCTTCATCTTTGGCCAGGCCACTCTGAATGCTTTAATGTCCACAAAAGAATTATTACATACATTCTCCTCCTGGTCGGGACACCAAATAAACTACAACAAATCGAGCATTCTTTTCAGCAAGATGGTATCCCAGCATGAAAGCTGTTCCCTGGCACAACTACTTCATTTATCGGACATTAAGCACTCTGATAGATATCTAGGCATGAGTTGCTACAATCCAAAGGAAAGACTTCCTCCTACTCCTCATTGATTGACAAATGTGGAACGTGATTGCAAGGATGGAAGGCCAAACTCCTCTCTCACGCTGGACGCTCTACGCTTATCAAATCCACTCTCAAAGCTATGCCGATATACTACATGTCAACATACAAGATCCGACGTGCAGTATCGCACACTCTGACTAGGCAACAATGCTCATTTTGGTGGGGGCACGATCGGACGGAGCCCAAGATACACTTCTTGGCATGGGACAAAATTGCACAACCTAAAAGATATGGCAGTCTGGGTTTCAGAAGGATGGAGTTGGTCAACGATGCACTGATCGAAAAAATTCTCTGGAGATTTCTGAGTCAGCCCCACCAACTTTGGGCTCGTCTATTGCGTGGCATTTGCCTCCAGAATAGATCCGTGTGGACAGTCAAGCACTAGAGAAGAGACTCCCCGACTTGGGCGAGCATGTTGCACGTTAGAAGGTTCATGTCGAATAATATATATTGGAAGATAAACGGCGGCTGGGTTGACATATTAGCTGATCCTTGGTTACCTAGCTTACCAGAGTATAGGATTAACTCTAACATCACACTCCCTGCAGACATCAAGCTGGTACGCGACCTTATTAACCCCATCACTCGCTCTTGGAAGAAGCATCTTGTAGAGTCCATCTTCTCACCATTAGAGGCAAAAGCAATCATGGATATCAACATTTGGGGTGTGGATGGTGAAAACAATCTCATCTGGACCGGATCCAGGAATGGAAAGTTTTCTTCAAAATCCTTGTATGAAACGATTTGTCGACACACCCCAAGCAGGTCACGCACTGTACACATGAACAAAGTACATGGAAACAATTGTGGAGTTTGGGGACATTATCTCCAAGACTACAAATATTTATTTGGAGGCTTTTGAGCAACGCGCTCCCATTCTTCACTGCTATCAACCGACGGTCCCAGCAGCAATACACTATGCCCATTCTGTTTGTTTCAAAATGAAGATGCGAACCACCTGTTTCTGTACTGCTATGTGGCAAAGAATGCATGGTTCGGTAGCCCACAGGGTATGTGAGTAGACAATCACACGAGGCATTTAAGATAAGAGCTTACATACTTTGGAGTATACAAAAAACTAGATGCTCATGCATATTCCGAAAGGTAGCTCCTAATCCCAGCAAATCATCAACCAAGCCCTTATCATGTACTCGAGATACTGCAACAAGAACGCCGATAAACTGGATAAGATTCAAAACAAAAGGATAGAGTATAATTCGCCAGAAACATGGCATGCCCCAGGAACGAGTGAGATCAAAATAAACGTGGATGGGGCTACTTCGTCGGCAGTGGCAGCTGTAGCTCGTGATTCGCAGGGATGCTTCGTAGCAGGCAAGACCTGGACGATGAACACTTCTTTAGGGCAGACACCAGCTTATTGGCTGAACTCCATGTCATCCACCATGGCGTCCTACTGGCTCGACGGATCAGAGCGAAAGAGATTACCATAAAGAGCGACTCATTGATGGTTGTCAGGATCATGAATGGATCAGAAACAGATCTCCTTCCTTGGCGTATACAAGATCTCCTAATTTCTATTCGAGAGGAGCTAGCTTCACTCCCAAAGCAGCCCTACTGCACCTTTGTTAGAAGACAAGGCAACAGAGTGGCTCACTCTTTAGTTGCCTTTGCGATCAAGAATTCTGATAATTCTAGTTTTTCATCCCCCCAGATTGCATTAGAGGAGGAGTGTAATCATGCAGCGTTAACTGCACAAACTTAGCAATAAAGACACCATCTTCCTTTCAAAAAAAATGATAAGATGAAAATTTATGGGAGGAAAGGCCAACTTAAATTTGGTATCTACTTTAACATCTCCTGAGTTGGATTATAAAATGATTTAGTATCTACTTAAAAATATAAGGGAGGTGGAGGTTATACATGAATCTGGGTAAGCTCGAAAATTTTATATACATGAATCTAAGTTGATTTTTAGCATGCATGTAGCTTGATTTTCTTTTTTTGCGTTTAACCCTAATTTACTACAAAAACATGCTAAATTAGCGACTGAACCCAACAACGGAAGCAGTTCCATAGCTACGTAGCGACAGAACAACGACAGACTAGTGATAAATTTATGGTTATGAATCATACCATATTTTTGTCTCTATTCTGTCGCTAACACGTCAGAAAATGTGTAGCAATGGAATAGTGACAGACCACTTTCATCTCTACGAAATGTTATTTTTTTGGTACGTCTTCCTTTTCCTCGTTTCCAAATCGATCCAAAAATTTCCTTTGCCGCAAAACTCCGGAAGCAGTTCCGTAGCTACGTAGCGACAGAACAACGACAGACTAGCGATAAATTTATGGTTATGAATCATACCATATTTTCGTCACTATTCCGTCGCTAACACGTCAGAAAATGTGTAGCAATGGAATAGTGACAGACCACTTTCATCTCTACGAAATGTTATTTTTTTGGTACGTCTTCCTTTTCCTTGTTTCCAAATCGATCCAAAAATTTCCTTTCTCCCAAAACTCCGAAAGCAGTTCCGTAGCTACGTAGCGACAGAACAACGACAGACTAGCGATAAATTTATGGTTATGAATCATACCATATTTTCGTCTCTATTCCGTCGCTAACACGTCAGAAAATGTGTAGCAATGGAATAGCGACAGACCACTTCCGTCTCTACGAAATGTTTTTTTTTTGGTACGTCTTCCTTTTCCTCGTTTCCAAATCGATCCAAAAATTTCCTTTCCTCCAAAACTCCCTCCTCATCCTCCTCCTCCCGATTAGTCGTGTGGTGGTGCACTCCCCTCCTCCTTCTTCTCTCGATTAGTCGTGAGGCGGTGTCACACTCCTCCTCCTCCTTTTCCGTCGGTGTGGCAGCAACCCCGCCTCCCTCTCGAGCTCTTCTTCGGTTAGGCGACCTTTGATAAACCCTAACCCTATATGTAGTGTAATTTATTTTCTTTGATATTCGAATGTGTTTGTAAGATGTATGAAGAAATTTATTGTAATTTAAGAAAACTTTTTTCTTCTGCTAAATTTTTTTAAGAGTTCTAAGAAAATTTATGTATTCATGTACATGGCCAGTTTAGGGGTAAATTCGGTTTTGATTTTGGACAACCCCACAGGACTGACCTATTAATATGATAGAAGTTGCTCCTCTTCATTGTTTTGTGTCCCATTGTCTGCTGACTTGTGCACTCTAGACTAAAACTATAGTTGATGGTATATTAGGGAGCTCCTATTTTGACCGTCGTGTGGCTGGTCTGCGCTGGCCCTCGGCCACGCGACGCATCATCATTGGCCTCCCGGTCCGGGGTGGGCCCACGTTAGCAGGAGGGAGGTCAATGGTTGGTCGTCATGCGGACGCGGGCCAGCACGGACCAGCTCCGAGAGCGGTCAAAATAGCATTTTCTTATATATTAATACATGTTTTCTTTTTTGACTTTAAATCACTTAGGGGAGGTCTGTGCTCATGACCTAGGTCCTATGGTCAGAGAGAACACATCCATTGTAGTATAACTTGGCTAATTATATCTTAGATAAAATTTTCATCAATGTTGGACAAAAATATGAAATGGTATGTGTCCATATTAATTTATGTCGGTGTCGACATAAGTAGTCCCTATCATGCAAATAGGGAAAAGAAGTATTTTGTATCCATCTAAAAATGTTTGTTTTCGTACTTTGCATTCTTATTGTATCTTATATGTTCAACTAATATAGACGTGATTGAGTAGCAATTCGGCAAATGTAAGAAATTCGGGACGGCGAAAGTACTGAGTATAAATTGACACAGTGCAAGCAAAATACGTTAAAAAAAAAATCGATCAAATTTTCGTAAAATGGAATATTGAGGCTAGAAAGTTCACATGCTTCAAAATATTGTCAAACATGTTTAATTAAACAGGTTCCTACCACGTTTCTTGTGCCAATTTTTTTGATAATTCATGCAGAACATGTTTAAAATTTTACATACTTAAAATTTGCATAATAATTCAAATCATTCAAAAAACACAAGTATTATACGTTTATAAAATATAGGAAAAATTTGCGTATAATACAAGTTTTATTCGGGTGATTGCTAACAAGGATCGAGCACAAAGACAACTTTAGATAATTTATATTTTTGGGCTGATTCAATAGTTTATATTTTTGCTACGTCTCGTTCTTAGATTTAGATAGTTTATATTTGCCAATTTAGATGGTAGGTACCCATCAAAATATTTGTATCATGTCGAAAAGAAAATACTTTTTTTCTTTTCGCCAACAATGGCGTCTAGCGACGTTTATTTACATGTCACCAATTTTTGTAATTTTAGCGACGTTCTATAACGTTGTCACTAAAATCATCGCTATTTGATCATATTTTGGTAATGTCTTTCTTTTTTTCTGTTTTGTTGTGTGGATGACTGTGATTCAAAGAGAGATATTTCCTTCCTTTCAGTTTCATGTGAAAGGAATAGTTTTCAAAATAGGCCCTCAATTTTACAACTTGAAAGTTCTCATATACTGTTAGTAAATGAAGTGTGCATATCCCCATCATCTTTTTATTATTTACATTGTTCTATTATTGGTTTCTCCTTATTTATTAGTAAGGATAATATTGATAGGATACACATGTCGCAAGAAATTTATGCTATTGCTTGATGACTCATTGATCTTAGCTAAGAAAAAAATTGAAGTAACCTAAGTGACGACTTTCATATTATATATATTGGTATGAAAGGTAAACTGCAATATTCCAAGGAATCATATGTTAACAATGACAGTGTTTAACATTATCTTAGTTTTTGTTATTTATTATTTAGTTAAATCTATGTTGTTATCCCTTGTAACAACCTGCAACCACTAGGAGATGTCATTATCCCTTGCAACCACTTGGAGACTTTATCCCCAAAGTTGTTAAAACTCCCTTGTATAAGTATCTGCTTCAGTCAATAAGAAAGCAAGCATTATCTGATTTCTCCATATGGTATCAGCCGAAACACTCCTGGTCCTCCCACAAAATACAAAAGCTCCCTCACACCTCTCTCCTATGGCTACTGACTTCACCTGTCACCACCCTAACCCATACAAAACATCCCAACCTTTCACAGTGATCCATTTTTCCAACATCATAAAGCTTATTCCTACAAATTATCTGAATTGGAAGCTTCAGATTCTAGCTACTCTTGAGGGACATGATTTATTCAAGTTCCTGGATGGTTCACACCCACTTCTAAAGCCCACCGTCAGCACAGCCACAACACCGCCATCCACGATCCCCAACCCGGCTTTTCTCTCCTGGAAGCGGCAAGATCGTCTCCTGTATGGCTCTATTCTTAGCACTCTATCCCCATCGATTGCTTCTCTAGTAACCCAAATGTAGTACACTTATGAAATCTGGGATTTGCTTCAGCGCACCTATGCTAAAGCATCCCGCTGACATATATGAAGCAACTCAAGGATAAGTTAATCTCCTCTGACAAAGGCTCGCTCTCCATTACCGACTATATGCATTCTCTGAAGGCAACTGTTGATCTTCTTGCCTCCATTGGCAACCCCGTTAACTCCGAGGATCTCACCAACTATGTTCTACGAGGCCTTGATGCTGCATACAAGCCGGTGGTCGATGGTGTCAATGTGAGGGACACCTCGATCTCGTTCGAGGAGCTTTATAAGAAGCTTATCAACCAGGAATAGTCCATCAAAACTGAACATAAGTTCCTGTCTGGTCCCACTACTGCTCTTAATGTACAGTCCAAATCATAAAAACCAAAGCCTCACCACCATGCTCCCCTATCGCAGTCGTTTTCTCCTGCCTTTTCACGCTCCTGGTCCGCCAATTCCCCTCGTATTCAACCCCGGTCCAGTTCACAATCACACTAACCAAAACCCTTCCTTGGTCGGTGCCAATGGTGTAAAGTTCTTGGTCATGTCCTCACACAATGCCCAACTTTTCGTCAACAACATCCGCACCTCCTACTGCCATCCTCAGCCCGTTTCCCCTCTCCACAGCCCCCACAAGCAAATACCTTAGCCACAACATCTGCTGATCCAAATTGGCTCGTTGACAGTGGGCCCCCCACCATGTCACCCATGACATCAGTAACCGTGCCCTGCACTATCCATATAATGGCCCTGATTAATAGTTTATTGGTAACGGTAAGGGTTTAAGCATTACACACACTGGCTCTCTTAAGCTTTATGATTTTCAATTGTCTAATGTTCTTTGTGTTCCCTCCATATCAAAAATTGTTCTATATGTTTTTCAATTCACAAAACAAACTAAACTTGCTATTGTGTTATTATCTGACTCATTTATTGTGAAGGAAATCCAAACGAAAATGATAATTCTTAAGGAGCCCTATGTCGACAGTGTCTACGTCTAGCCATCATCTCCGTCGACCGTCAACAATCTCTATCTTTCCTCCTCTGCAACCTGGCATCACAAGTTAGGCCATCCTTACTCTGTCGTTTTCATGTTCATCCATGAGCAATTTAGTTTAGGGACATCTAATTTTTTGCAATCAGATTGCACCTCGTGTCAAATAAACAAGAAGCCACAAACTCCCCTTTTATGAATCCAGTCTTGTGTCCGCACACCCTTTGGAAATTATATTTTCTGATATTTGGTCATCTTCTGTTATATATTATGATGGTCTTAAATATTACTGTATTTTTATTGACCACTTTACAAGATATATTTGGCTCTATCCCCTCAAAAGGAAATCTGACACACAATTTATTTTTATTAAATTTAAATCCCTAGTTGGAAATTATTTCAAACACAAAATCAAAATATTATATTCTGATAATGGTGGTGAATGCATAGCCCTTCGGTCGTTCCTAAGCTCCCATGGCATCAACCACTACACCTCCCCTCCTCACACACCTGAGCACAATGGCATCTTCGAACGTCGACACCAGCATATAGTCGAAACTGGCCTCTCTATACTCACATACTCGGGTATGCCCCTTGATCATTGGCCTCATGCTTTGACAACGGCGGTGTACCTTATCAACCGTCTTCCCACCCCTGTCCTTAATTACGAGTCGCCATTCTCTAAATTATTAAAAATGCCTCCTAATTATCATAAGCATAAGAGTTTTGGTTGTTTATGCTTTCCTTGGATTAAACCGTATACTAATCACAAACTTGCACCCAGGTCTGTTATATGTGTTTTTGTAGATTACTTGGCCACCCAACATGCTTATCTTTGCCTGGATCCACAGCCACGGCAAATTTATTCCTCCCGCCATGTCCACTTTCTTGAAACGGAGTACCCATATCGTAGTCTTCCGCCAAAATCTAGCCCCACTGACCCAGTTGGAGATGAGTGGACCACTTATCAGCTTTCTGTTCTCCAGCCACTATCGTACCCTCGGGCCCCACCTTCTAAAATCTCGGTTATTACCTCCCCAAATACCTCATCCCAACTAACTCCTGCTTTGTCTCCCAGCCTACCTAATTTCCCTCCCATACCTTCCAGCCCTAGCTCCTCAAACTCTCACACCACTGCAAATCAAATGAACCCTCTTTCTTCTCCTTCCAACCCACGACCTGATACCTCCAGTCCCTACTCTCCAGGAAATCAGCAACCTCCTCCCTTCCATCACACACGCCCTATTCCCTCTCCTCAAGCTCGCCTAAACCACAACCGTCCTCTGTCGTTCCCTAACCGTGGCATCATTACCATGTCAAAAATAATATCATTAAACCCATCAAAAAGCTTAACCTCCATGCCCATGTCTCTCACCCACAAGAACCCAACACTATTACGCAGGCCTTGAAATCACCGGAGTGGTGCACGGCGATGTAGTAAGAATTTGATGCCCTCATCTCCAATAATACATGGGACCTGGTTCCGCCATCCTCTGCCCAAAGTTTAGTGGGATGCAAGTGGGTCTACTGAATCAAACGTCTTTCGGATGGTTCGGTTGATCGCTTCAAGGCGCGGTTAGTCACAAAAGGCTTTCATCAAAGACCTGGCTGGGACTATACAGAGACCTCAGTCCAGTGGTAAAGCCTATCACGATTCATGTTGTTCTCACCCTTACAGTGAGTCGTGGTTGGTCCGTGAAGCAGCATGATATCAATAATGTATTCCTTCAAGGGACGCTCAATGAAGAGGTTTATATGAGTCAACCACCTGGATTTGTCAACCAGGATGCTCCCGACAATGTGTGCAAACTAAAAAAGGACCTATATGGACTAAAAAAAAGCTTCACGAGCTTGATATCATGAGTTACGGAGTTATTTACTCCAACTCGGCTTCTCAAATTCAATTGCTGATGCTTCTCTGTTTATATATCGTCATGGACTCACAACGTTTTTCCTCTTAGTTTATGTCGATGATATAATTCTTACAGGGAACTCCACTACTGCTGTTAATGATCTAATTTTAAAGCTTGCACAAAAGTTTTCTCTCAAGGATCTTGGTAACCTCAATTACTTCCTTAGAGTGGAAGTGCTACCCACTGGTGATGGTCTCTCTCTCAACGGAAGTATGTCCTTGATCTACTCACTAAAGCCGGGATGGCAGATACAAAACTGGTCACCACTCCGATGTCATCTACAACTCCCTTGCTGCGTGATGGAGGCACCTTACTTCCCTCCCCAACTGAGTACAGAACCTTGGTCGGCAGCCTTCAGTACCTTGGATTGACACGTCCTGATGTTGTATTTAGTATAAATAAACTATCCCAATTTATGCAGCAGCCGGCCAATGAACATTGAGGTGCACTGAAGAGAGTGCTACGTTATCTGGCTGGCAGTCTTGATCATGGCATTCACATCTCCACCTCTGCTCCTTTAGTGTTTCATGCCTTCTCCGACGCTGATTGGGCCGGTGATAAGGATGATTTTGTTTCCACCACAAGATATCTCTTATATCTGGGGAGTACACCTATTTCCTGGAGTTCAAGGAAACATTGGTTTGTTGCAAGATCTTCAACAAAAGCTGAATACAAGGACCTCGTCGACACTGCCTCTGAACTGATGTGGATGCTATCTCTTTTTGGTGAGCTTGATCACAAAAAGTCACAACCACCGGTTGTCTACTGTGATAATTTGGTGGCAACAAGCCTAAGTTCCAATCCTATTTTTTCACTCTCGCATGAAATACATCGCCTTGTCGTATCATTTTGCGTGAACAAGTTCAGAATGGAACCTTTCGGGTTGCATACATCACCACTGATGATCAATAGCGGATGTGCTCACCAAACCTTTGCTTCGTCTACGGTTTGATACACTGATTAACAAGCTAAATCTTTCCCTACGGACGTTCAATTTGAGGGGTAATGTTAACAATAACAGTATTTAACATTATCTTAGTTTTTGTTATTTATTATTTAGTTTGAATCTATGTTGTTATCCCTTGTAACAACCTGCAACCACTAGGAGATGTCATTATCCCTTGCAACCACTTGGAGACTTTATCTCCAAAGTTGTTAAAACTCCATTGTTTAAGTATCTGCTTCATTCAATATAAGAAAGCAAGCATTATCTGATTTCTCCACATCATCTACATATGTAGAGAGGGAAGTGAGTAGAGATTACCATGGGACAAGTTTTTAGGAATCATTCTTGGTCTCAGAAATGTTCATTCTTGATCATATTTGTCATTGATGTCCTAAATTCCTTCACATTTACAGTTTTGCTGGATTATATACACTAGAACTTGCTTAAACTATTCCAGGTGAGTAAAACTATGGATAAAATAGGGGGATGCAAATGAACTAAGCCGACCCAAGTTTGACTTATTCAATCTTGGACCTTTGCTTGATTATCCTTTCACCAGCTTAAGCCTGATGCTTTGTTTATAGTTCATATTCTCCTTCTTCTTCTTTTCCTTTTGACACTTATATGGATATAACTAGGTATTAAGTTAGAAATAGAGACAAAATCACGATAGCTTCAAAGCAATTAGACAATTTTTTGATCTAAGATTTGTAACTAATCCATATTGTTTGAATATATGATGCATAATCATTCACGGGTAAGAAAGCAATGAGTCGATACTCAGTTGACCGTACGTGAATGTACAATCGGCAACACGAGAGCAAGATTATTATGGATGATGATTCCAAGGCGGATGTTAAAGAATTTTCAAATACACCAGTAGCCAACCTGATTTCATGGATGGGAGGCTCATAAAATGTCGGATAAAAAAAATAAGATCAAGAAGTGCTATAGTAAGTGGCCAGTAAAAGGCTGAGGGAGATGATCAAAGAAGACGTTGGCATACATGAAACTCCCCACAACTGAAGCATATACTTTTTTTCATCTCTCCTTTTTATCCTTGGTTGATGGACACTGCTCCGTAGCGAGCTTAAAATGAGCTGCAAGTGGGGTACTAACTTTTTTGACCAGTCCATGCCATAATGCTGAAGTACCTGGTGAATATATTTCTTTTAGGACAACCACAAAAACCTGGACTCTCTCTCTCTCTCGGCTGATCTCTATCCCATGAATATTCTTCATTGTGCCTAAATCCTTTATAGAGAAGGCCGCACCTAGTTGGCACTTCAATTCTGCTATTTTAATGGTATTTTGATCAACCAATAGCATATTATCCACATAGAGCAATAATATGATAAAATTATCCTCGACAAAATGCTTCAAAAATGCATAATATTCCAACTATGTACGTGCATAATCATGCTCCCAATAAATGACTCAAACTTTCTATACCACTGTCGTAAAGCCTGCTTCAGATCATATAGACTCTTCTTTAACTGGTAGACCAAATATGATTTGCCTTTTTCACAGAATCCCTTAGACTGCTTCATGTATAATTCCTCTTCTAAATCACCATGGAGAAATATTGTTTTCACATCCATCTACTCAACCTCCTAATCGAGGTTGGCTACTAAACCTAGCACCACCCTGATATATGACAATTTGACGATCGATGAGAATATTTTAGTAAAATCTATGTCCTTTTGCTGACTATAGCCTTTAACTATCAGTCTCGCTTTTGTATCGAGGACGAGTAGCATTTTTTTCTGTTTCACTCTGAATACCCATCGATATTTTAAAGCCTTCTTGTCCTTTGCCAACCGCATCAGCTCATAAGTAGAGTTTGCCTGTAATGGAATCATCTACTCCCGTATAGCCTGTATCCACTACTGTCACACCCCGCTCCCGTAGGAGCGATCGTCCTCGCTAAGGCGTGATGCCGTGTGATCCTAGATTGTACTTACGCAAGGCAGGTCCATAACGACCGATTACAGGCTAAGCGACGGGGGTCGTCGCACAGAAGTTCCAAGCAGAAACATTGAATAGTTAGCAGCATAAATTTAAAAGCAAAACATAAGTCATGCAAAATACTCTTTTATTGATATTTAACAAAGATTACAATGTGGGCACGAGGCCAAATTACAAGTCTCTCAAGCTCACTTTTCTCTCATATTATAAGTCACTCTATTTTTTATCATTTCTCAATACAAGCTTCAAGGCGACGAGTGACAAATTCTTCGGAATGACAACGTCTATACATTATGTCCCGTATAAGTTCTAACTCCAGGCGGCCACATGCCTCGAAATGTCAAGGAACTCCGTATCTCGACGCATCCAAACGAGCTCTGCACCATCGGGCTTCTACCTGTGCCTGCACATAAAAACTGTATGGGTGTCAGTACTCAACTGTACTGGTGGAGTGAGCTCCTTGCCCACCCATACAAACTGACACGTTCATTTACTTTGTGCAGCTTAATCCCTTTTTGATTGGCTTTCTAGTCTTGCCTTAGGATCAATTTTAAGACGGAGACGCCTTGGCCTATACTTGGCAACACAACGACAGGGTCGTGCTATACTCTATTCGTGACTTCAATACATATTCAAGGCAATGCCTCACCAAGTAGAAACTTATGAAAACTCGGCTGTGCCAAGACATTTACTTGTTTTTATGCCAATGACGTCAAGGGGATGACTCATGCTGGTCGTGCCAATAGACTTGATCGTGCCTTAAGATCGTGGCCGTGCCTCCCAAGGATCAACCAGACTTAACCAACTTGTCTTACGGCCCTTTCTGACTTAACTCGAGACGACTCGATGACGATGCCACATTCATGCCGAAGCATATTGTAGAAGCATGCAATTTCACAACTAGAAAGCCCATGCGCCAGACACTACATGCGCCAGAACTCGGACAAAACACTTCACAGCAAAGTCAATAAGTATAGACATTCGAAGAAGGACTTTTTATTTATATACAAAAGTCTATTACATGTCTAGAAAAGGTTGTACAAAGAAGAATTTCTACAAAAGAAAGATCCTAAGTCTACAGCCAGCGGCTACCATGCGCCTCCAGATAGGCACAGCAGTCATCATGCGCCGCCAGTTAGGCGCAGCAGATACCATGCGCCTCCAAACCAAGCACATCCCACCATCTCTTCAGCAGCTCAGTTATGTGCATCCAGCTCAGTTATGTGCATCCCTTCAGCAGCCCAGTTATGTGCCGCTCTTCCAGCCAGGCTCACCTGATAAGTGCTTCGACTAAACAAAGCATTTAACCCTCTGGCTGGAACCAAAGAAGAGAAGAGCACCGCAAATCTGTGGCCAGGGGAGGCTTCGAAAAAGCCTCCAAAGACCAAGAAAGACCGTGATCGAAATACGGCTAAAGGAGCAGCTTTCAACACAACCAGAGTGGGCGACACCCACTTTGAAGGAAGAGAGAGCCTAGCACCGCCATTCCGATCTACGGTTCTTCCGGAACAACGGAGACGAGGCCCGAGCATCCCCATCTTTGGATGCAACAGGCACCTTCCGCCTGCCTCAGAAGCCCTCGACTCCGTCTTTTGGATGTAACAGTCACCTTCAAAAGCATCAACAACGACATGGCGTCTCATCTTCACCCTCGGGAGCACTTCGTCAACAGAGTGCACCCGAATACCCAAGTTCATGTCGGAAGTACGTGAGGGAATGAGAACCAAACCTTCTCTCCATGCCACTATTTATAGGCCGGGCAGATCAAACCCACGCGCCAAGTGGATGGCTCTCCGAATTCCGTGCAATGAACTCACATTAAATGGATGAACCAGACGCCTCGACTTCAGCCAAACGGCTATTTAAAGGCACTCGAGAAGCGAAACAGCCGCATCATTAAAGACATGTCGGATGCGCCGGCTGGACAGCGCATCACACCCCTTCAAACACCAAGCGCCTCCCACAGATTCGCCCTGTACCGAGCGCATCACAGAGGATGCGCCCCCATACGTCCCCATACGCCTAGTGGAACGTCAACCAACGCGCCCACTCAGCTGTCCATCGAATGTCACCAACATTGAATGCTGAACTGACAGAGTTGGCAGCACGCCTCCCCAAGTCTGAACGGTTGACAGCTTTTGCAGAAAACGAAGCGTCCACAACGACAGCATCATCATGACTTTACCCCGACGGCTACTGCCACGTGGCCACCCAACCATCCGCATGCGCCTCAAAAGCCATGCGCCTCAGACCCTTCACTGATCCCTAAAGACAGAAAAAGAGTCTCCAGTTGAAGCTTTGCATGCGCCTCAAAAGCCATGCGCCCCAGACTGATCTCTGATCCCGAAAGACAGAAGGAAAGTCGCCTGCATGCGCCTCAAAATCCATAAGCCTAGAATGGTTCGTGACTCCTAAAGGTCACGAGCCAAAATCTCATCATGCGCCCAATCCAAGGCGCATCCCACCAAACCCCATCAGATCCGAGATCTCCGAGCCATGAGTCGACGACACGTGTCCTTTGACTCAACTCATCCAAGATTTCAGCAACGGAAAGATCTTCTTCTCTGCTACGTGTCGGCTCACAACAGCAGTATGAAGAATTCAACCCCTCGAGTAGGGCGTATCATCCATGCGCCTCCATCAGCAATCTCCACGTGGCGTCCCCACGTACCGGTGCATCCTACATATGCGCGCATGAGGAGCCAACCTGCCCAGCTATAAATAGAGGAATCATTTCTTTCTTCCACACATAGACAGAGACGAACGAACACACCATCAGAGAGGCAGATACAGACATTCAACGTCTTCCTCCTCTCAGCAAGCTCCAGCATCCAGAGCAATCTACACCTTCAGAGAACCGATAACCGTCGTCAGCCCGTCAATGGAGTCAACGTATTACCACTCGCTCCATTGGTACTAAGGACCCAGATTAAACAAAAGTGTACTCCTAGGACTACATCTAAGTCCAATATTGTAACACTGTTCTGTTTGTATTAAGATTTGCAATCAAACAATTTTAATGGCAAATAAGCTGGCGACTCTGCTGGAGACCTCTTTCTCCTCTTCCGAGAAAGTCGTGTCATAGGACGACGACGTGAAGGTGGGCTCCTCCCACAAGATGCTAGTCGTGCGCCTCAATCAACAGGTGTACGAAGAGTTCATTTCTGAAGGAAGTGCGAGTCCTTCGAAGCGGCTGCCGAAGCCGAAGAAGACCCGTCGTGTCTGGGTGCGCAAGGTCGACGCCTAGGGCACCACCAATGAAGGGAATGCACCAATCCAGCCCTCCCTTCCTGCTGATGTTTTCAGCAACCAAGGTGCGCCTGCTGATGCAGCACATCTCTCGGGGAAGCGTGCGGCTGACCACGTTCCCCAGCCATCTCCCTCTCAGGCGAGGAAGATGCGTCGACGGAGCAGGGGTGCGGCCAATGCCCCGTGCATCACCTCTGATGCGCCACAAAAAATCTCTGTCTTCGACAGACTCACTCGCTGTAATGGCGAAGAGAATTTGGATGCTGAGTACTATGCACCCAGCGGGCTAGTACAAAGAAATCCAAGGCAGCACGGGCCATGTGCCACAAACGTGCTATGCCAGCAGCAAGCCAAAAGCATGTGCTCACAATCATGCGCGCTGCTGATGGCAAGCTGTACAAGGTCGGCTCAGGTGCTTCGGCACCTAAAACGAGCCGATCTTCAAAGTCCTCATCTCACTTGGGCGCATCCACTGCGTGCACAACCAAGTCGAGTGAGGCAAATTCAGTTGTCTTGAACTCCCGCGCCTCCTCTGGTTATGCGTTTGAGGTCCGTTCAAGTCACTTCAAATGTTGTGGTTCCCCCACTACTGATCATGATGCCTGCTTGGTATTAGATCAGGGGGCGCAGCACTCACCTGTCCACCCCGGCATTTGACCTAGCCATGCGCCTGAAGGGGGTGTGAAGGTAGCACTCTCCTCCAACGACCTGCGTAACGTGATCACTCACAAGCGCCGGTCAGGAGAGTCGACCAACAGGCACGATGCGCCTCTCACGGGGCATACTTGTGCGGTGGTCACCATCAACTGCTGTTGCAAGACAGCAGTACCACCAAGACAGTCAGTCTTCCAGCGGCTGCAATTATCGACACCCCTCCCACATCGTCTCGGGATGAAGGTGTCAACAGAAACGGAGCCAAGATTTGCTTCATGCAACGTGGTCTCCAACTCCTCATCACTCCGGAAGACGACTGGCAATTCCTCGTCTTCATCCAAAAGCCAGCCGATGAAAACCAAGGCAGCTGTCTCGACCTCTGGAGTGTTCGAAAGCACTCGGTCGAGGAAGAAGTTCTTGAAGGAAGCTGGGGGTAGTCAAACCCTTGTTGAGCCTCCTTCCGAAGACGAAGATGTCCAAAGCACAGCTGCGGCGGATCTTCATCCTCGAGGCGAAGTCAGCCTCCCAGAAGTCCCTCAAAACGAGGATGTCCCCCAGGACACGGCTGGGGGTAGAGACGAAGAGGCCCTTCAAGACGGAGCTGAGGACAATCAGGCCCTTGCAGATGCGCCCGTCGAGAATGACCTCCAGAATGTGGCTGGGGGTGGCCGAGGTGAAACACCAGGAGAGGTGACTCCCCCACAAGAAAGTGAGGCCGAGAGCGAAGCCTCAACCAATCCATCCACTCCTGGCCGTGTCATGACAGTATACATGACTGGGGGTGATTCCGAGTTTGATGCGCCGCCGCAAGTTATTGTCCAGCGCATAGACTCATTAGAGGGAGGACTCAAAACCCTCTCTGCCTCTATGCAAGCACTGACTCAAGCAGTGTTTGATATTCGGTCGGCCTTGACCAGACCACCTTCAACCGGTCCCGACCCAGGAGTCAATGGGGAGTCGAGTGTACCCCTTCAATGGACACCCTCTGACACAGAAGCACCTCGGACGTCGGAGCCCTCAAACGCTCCACTCCAGATAGTACCACCTTCCCCGACTCCTAGCTCCACGGAGGAGGTGGTCGAAATGATCAAGGACTTGCGCTTCGAGTCCAAAAATAGGCAGGAGGAGCGCCAGAAGATGGGCATTCCCCAGCCTTATCCCCTCGAATGGAACAAGGTGGTTTATCCTCCAAAGTATAAACCACAAACACTCACGCCGTACGACGGGAAGGACTCTCCGCGTCGGTACCTGAAATATTTCCAGTCATAGACGGGGCATCTTTCAAAGGAGGATGCGCTCCTCACCAGCATCTTTGTTGGGGCCTTAAAAGGGGTGGCGTATGACTGGTATTGCAGCCTCCCCGATAATTCTATATCGTCCTTCGACGACTTAATGTGCCTCTTTCTCGATCGCTTCTACGATGGCGGAAAGGACATGACGATGGCATCTCTTATAGAAATACGCCAGAAGGAGAAAGAAACGGTTCGGGTGTTCATCGAACGCTTCCGACAGGCCTGCTTCAGGCTACCTCCAGGCATGCCAGAACATGCGCTCCTCTCTTCTTGCAGCATGAACATGCTGCCCGCAGTTAAGCTCTGGCTCAACTCTACTCCCCCTCCCGACTGGAGCTCTCTGATCATCGAAGTTGAAGCCACAGAAAAGAAGGCGGCCAATGCACGTCTTCTGGGTGTCAGCTTCCCCGCCTTTGATGATAAGGGGAAAAGGTCAGCAGCCAACAATTTCGGACGAAAAGCAAAGGGGAAACAGGCATTGACTGTTAATGCCTCGAAGGGCGCATCTGCGCCTACTCAGAAGCCTCCACTGGTACCGAGATCCAAGGAGGTGTATTCATTCAATGACGAAGACACCCTACAACTCTTTGAAATACTGAAGCAGGGTGACAAGATCAAGCTCTCGGACCCAAAGCGGCCCGATGAGGTCGGGAAAGTGGACAACCTGAGGTACTGTCACTACCATCAGTTTGTCGGACACCCGACCAAGGACTTCTACGTCCTCAAGAATTACATCCAGCGTATGATCAATGCCGATGTAATCTCCGTCGACTATGAAGAGAAGACGGTGTCAGCCAATGTGGTGTCGCTTCAGTTCGGCACTTTGCCACCGACCACCACACAAGATGGCGTCGTCCCCATCCCTAAGGCGACAATGGAGGTGGTGAACTTGCCACCTACCCGTGACAATGCGAGTGGACTCATCCCACTCACCACATCTCGAGGAGAGGTCCTCTGGGTTCACCCCGACCTCGTCTCCGAGGTGACTCAACCGGAGGTACGCTCTACCTCCAAATCAAAAGGCAGGAAGATCAAGTCTTTCCGTACGGTCTCTTCTTCAACAGAAGAGGCACTTCCAGTGCAGACACGTGCACAACAGAACGCTCAGCCCGGCGAAGCTGCCGCCGAGGTGGTGCCTCCCGGCACCATCCCTGAAGAAGGCCCGTCTAAACCCTCAGCAGCCAATAAACAGAAGCAGGCGGAGGCTCATTTCGACAGACCTCTACGGAAGGAGAATGCTTCGGGGCTAGCTAAGCCCTACAACTTTGACATACTGGCACAACTGGCCAGTACTCCTGCACGCCTATCTTTGTTTGAGCTCATGCGTCTTTCCAAAGACTCTCGAGAAGCTCTCTGCAAAGCTCTGAAGGACGCTGAATCCTTTCTCAGTCAGGTCAAGCAGCCTGAAGATCTCCCAACTACTTGTGCGCACTATCATTGTACGAATAAAGTTATCCCAAACATAACTTTCACCCAGCAAGACATGCTGCTCAAGCACCACCGATATAACCGACTGCTGTATCACACAGGGTACATCGGTTCGGTCAAGGTGAGCCGGATTCAGATCGATCCGGGATCTTCCTTCAGCATCATCCCAAAGATGCTGCTATCAAAACTGGGGATCCCAATGTACCGGCTGGCGCCCTCCTCTGCTTCACAGTGATGCCTTTCGGCTTGAAAAATGCCGGTGCAACATACCAACGAGCTATGAGCACCATCTTCCGTCAACATCTTCGTAAGACAGTCGAATGCTATGTTGACGACATCGCAGTCAAGAGCCGCCTCAAAGGAGATCACCTACAGGATCTGAAGACAGTCTTCGATATCATGCGGGCACATCAACTCAAAATGAACCCCGCTAAATCCTTCCTGGGGGTTTCCAGCGGTAAATTTTTGGGCTTTGTCATCACGGCAAAAGGCATTCATGTTGATCCCGAGAAGACCAAAGCCATCCTCAACATGGACCCTCCGAAGAATCTTCGAGAACTTCGGAGCTTACAGGGACGTCTGGCATACATCTGGAGGTTCATAGCAAACCTCTCCGGTAAATGTCAACCCTTTACTCAACTCATGAAGAAGGGAGTTTCTTATGTCTGGACAGAGGAGTGCCAAAAGGCTTTCGACGACATCAAAGCCTACTTGACGAGCCCACCAGTCCTGGTGGCACCAATCGCCGGTAAACCATTTCTCCTCTACGTCCGTGCCATGGATCATTCTCTTGGCGCTCTGCTGGCTCAAAACAGCGATACAGGCTATGAGCAAGCAATCTACTACCTCAGTCGAACACTCATCGGGGCCGAACACCGGTACAACCCCGTTGAAAAGGAGTGCTTGGCTTTGGTGTTTGCCATCCAGAAGACTCGTCATTATGTCTCGGGCCAGACAATTTATGTCATTTCCCGAGTCAATCCGTTCAGAGTCCTCATGACGAAGCCAGGATCATTGAACTCCCGGCTAGCCACATGGGCGATCTTGCTAACACCATATAATAAGGTGTTTGTCCCGCAAAAAGCTGTTAAAGGTCAAGCTCTGGCCGACTTTTTAGCTGCACACCCCATCCCAGAATCCTCAAAACTCTATGAAGACATCCCGGATGAGGTCCAAGAATCCAACGTCACTGAAGGAAGCTCCGTTTGGCGGATGTTTTTCGATGGCGCTTCAAGAATAGGCCCCAAAGGCCAAATCATCGCAGGAGTGGGGGTAGTCTTAGTCTCCCCCGATCAGTTGGTCATCCAGCGTGCTTACTCCCTTTCGAAGCCGTGCTCCAACAATGTTGTCGAGTACAACGCACTCATCATGGGACTCCAACTCGCACCACAGCTGGGGGTGGACCATCTGGAAGCCTACGATGACTCAAAACTTGTCGTGAACCAGATTCGGGGGCAATACGAGGTTCGCCGTGAAGATCTGATCCCTTACCATGAAGTTGCATTGAACATCATTTCAACCTTCACCGGGTTCTTCATCGAACACGTACCTCGTCTACAAAACTTAGAGGCTGACGCTCTGGCTGGCCTCGCGGCCTCATTGGCAACGCCCTTTGGGACTCAACACTATGTCACGGTAACTGGCCGAGACTTGGTTTGTCCTAGAAACAACCTATGCTTGCGAGTGGCTCACACCATGCCGACGAACACTGGTATTAATGTCCGAGACTGGAGGTTCCCGTTCATCGACTTTGCTGTCTACGGAATCCTTCCAGAGGACCCAAAGGAAGCCGTCTCAGTCAAAAGACGCTCTTTTCGATTCTACTACAATACAGCTACCAAAACGCTGTACCGACGCTCCTTCGACGGGCTCCTCCTTCGATGCCTGTCCAACGAAGAAGCAGCCGAAGCTCTTCAAGAAGCTCATGACGGAACTTGCGGAGCTCATCAACCCGGTCCTAAGTTGCAGGATCGACTGCGACGTATGGGCTACTACTGGCCAACCATGGCCGCCGACGCTGTTGAATATGCTAAGAAGTGTCACGCATGCCAACTCCATGCAGACTTCATACAAACACCGTCTGAACCACTACATCCTACAGTCGCCTCCTGGCCCTTTGAAGCCTGGGGCATGGATATTGTGGGACCAATCACCCCTCCTTCATCAAGAGGACACCGCTTCATCCTGGCCATCACCGATTACTTCTCCAAATGAGCAGAAGCAGTCCCACTGGCGAAAGTAAAGAGCTCCAGGGTGGTCAGCTTTATCAAACACCATGTCATTTACCGTTTCGGAGTACCCCGGTGGATCATTCATGACAATGGTCCTCAGTTTATCAGCCACATTTTTAGCAGGTTCTGTGACAAGAATCGCATTCAAAATGTGGCATCCACCGCCTACAATCCGGCTGCAAACGGGTTAGCAGAGGCGTTCAACAAGACTATCGTTAGGCTGCTCAAAAAAGTCGTGTCATCCAACAAACGCGACTGGGACGAAAAGCTTGGCGAATGCCTTTGGGACTACCGTACAACGGTACGGACCCCAACAGGCAACACACCATTCTCCCTGGTCTACGGGAGCGAAGCGGTACTGCCTCTCGAGATCCAAATACCCTCACTCCGCGTAGCAATAACAAACAAACTCACAGAAAAAGACAATCAACGTCGTCGTCTGCGGGAACTGGAGGCACTCGATGAGAAGCGTCTCCTGGCTCAACAACGCATCAAACTCTACCAAGCCCGTATATCACAGGCTTTCAACAAGAAGGTCAAACAGAGGACTTTCCAAGTTGGCGACCTAGTTTTAGCAGTCAGAAGGCCGATGGTGTTAACTCACAAGACACCAGGAAAGTTCGAGCCCAAGTGGAAAAGACCTTTCATCATTGAGACGGTATACTCAAACGGTGCTTACCGCCTCGCCAAACCCAATGGGGACTTGTTCATGATGCCCATCAACGGCAAGTTCCTAAAGAAGTACTATTCTTGACATCCTTCAGACATGTGCTTCCCCAAAGGGGATCTGTGGGCCCAATCATCGGGGCTCACACATAATCTCCTTCCACAAAACTCATACGCTTCCGGAACCCAGCTGTTCCGTGGCATCCTTCAGTAGAAAGACAACCACGTCCACATCACCTCTGAGTTGTTTCTCTACACCCTACAAAGCGGAATCTTACGCTACGTAAGCCGACGCTACCCTTCATGTTTACCACGTCCACATTACCTCTGAGTAAACATCTCGTACAAACAACCTCTGTGTTGTCGTACATTGATCGCAGAACTTCCACGTCCACATCACCTCTGAGTTGTTCAGCGTATTCCCCAGGATCATTCTTACCACGTCCATAATACCTCTGAGTAGGAAGATTCTATCATTTTGAACCCAATGATTGCCATATCCACATCACCTCTGAGCAAACATGTTGGTTCCTTCAAACTTGTTATCTGTACCTAGAAACTAAGGTGCGCAAAAGATAATAGGTCCACACAGATATTCAAGTTCATAATAACAAAAATGAACGCATCACAAAAAAGTTGCGTACTTCTTTATTTTCTAAAAAAAGACAGAAAGTACAAAACTACACTAGCCCATAGCAAGGCTTGCAAAAGAACATAAAAAAAGAGAGAAGCTACAGTCCCTGAACCTCTCCAGGGTGGGCTGAGAGCTCTCTAACTCGATGTCTTAAGTCGGCTGTACGGGTCTCCACAGTCGCCAGGACTCGACGCTCAGCTTCTTGACGCATCAATTCAACAGCCTCAGCAGTGGTTTCGCTCTCATGCTTCTCATCAAGCTGTTGTCGCTGCTGAGCCAAGGCAAGAGTCCGCTGAGTAAAAGTCGCTTCCTCCTGCTTGAATGCTACGTGTTCAGCCTGAACACGTTCGGCATCTAACTGGAGTCGGGCCCGTTGGTCCTCAAGGCGGCGCATCTGGGTGTTGATCTCTGCAATGTTAGCATCCAACGCAGCTCGCATTTCCATCGTCTTCTTCATGGACTGAGACAACTGCTCTACCGCAGCCTCAGTCTCAGCCACCTCGCGCTCCCAAATGTCCACAGTGGCCTGGTAGGAAGACTCGATCTCGGCAATCAACTTCCCCTTCTCCGCATCTATCAGGACGGAGAGGTCATTTCGCTGGATGCGTTGAAGTTCCGCAAGCCGCTCGTCCAGCTCGATCACCGAAGCCTCCAGAATTTCGGCCATATGGTCGTAGCCTTGGTGAATGCGGATCAGCTCGATACAGGGCATTGCCAGAGCTCTTGCCGTCGCAAAGCTCCCGTTGGCATCCATCACCGCGGATACACCCCTCTGTAGCATTTTGTACACCCCCTCAACGAGGAATTTCACATATTCGTCTGCGTCCGCCAGGACTTGCGGCATCATAGCAGGAGTTGGAGGAGCTACTACAGTTAGCAGACCGGAAGAAGATCCGCCAACCTCAACCTGCGAGGCTTGAACCTCGGCATCAATGGGCTCTTCATCAACAGGGGCTGGACTGCTAGCCCGAGGAGCCGAAGGAACAAAGGAAGCCCGCACAGGCGTCGAGATAGTACCCCAAGTAGGAGGGGCAACAGAGGGTTCCACACCCTTACCCTTCTCAAGCCCGGAGGAACCACCGACGTCAACGGCCACCTCTTCTACCCCCAACGTCCTATCAACAGCTGGTACCTCCCCTGGCAGAATAGGGAGATTATCACTTGTCTCTTGACCCGTCTCAGCGGTCGTGATCGGCAGACGGGTCTCGTCACCAAGTCCCTCCACAGGGGCAGCATCTGTCGCTACCTCCTGATTGGTAGCCACCTCAACTTCCACGGTTGAAGCTGGGGTAGGACCCGGCAATGATACAGCCGACCTTCCCTCATCATGACAAGGAGGGAAATCAACCCTCTCCTCTGTCCCAACTATATCTGTTGCCCCCGCAACAGACTCTTGCAGCTCTGGACCCTCGACATCCAAGGCCGACGCTATGACCTTCATCTTCTCGGAAGCTGCTGCATCCTCAGCTTCCCGTCTGACATAATCCGAGGATGCCGAAATCTCTACAACAACATCCTCGGCGTTCTCCTCCATGAGAGACATCATAGTGGGCGAAATACGCACTTCAGACGAGCCCGCCATCTCCTTTGGCCTGCTCCCACCAAATTTTGGAGTGCGGGGCTTTCTTTTCAGCGGCTCCTACAAAAAGAGGAAGAAGCATGATTACATAAGAAGCTAAACTTGAAACCAAACCTTACGGGACACCTTACCTCTGTAAATGCTGAGTCCGAGGATACCGTCGGTGACGACGCCTTCTTCTATTTTTTCGATACAGGAGAGTCGACCTTTGTATCTGCACGCCTTTTCGTTTGATCAACCGAGGGTTTTGCCTGACCCCCGGTAGATACGGCGGGAGCGCCTCGATAACCCGACTCAGGCGGACGGTACGATCGGGCCTTCGCCAAAGTGTCTGCACTCGTCGCTAAATGGGTGCCTCCAATAAAACTGGTCTCCCTATCATATCCGGCAGGCGCGGCAGCCATAGCACAGTAAAATCTGACGGCTGAGTAAAGAATCGGCGGCCGCGGATTCTGGACAGGGAGCGTAAAGCGGACTCCAGTACATCCGGCATTATAGTAATGCCAAGCCCGTGCACCATCCAGCAAACTTCCCGCGTACGCCAAGGTGATACTGGGATTATCCAATATCAATTGGGCGTACCCGAATTGCCTTGCAAAGCGGCTCGGCAAATACGGTTCCAGGTAACACTGGTTCCTGTTCCGATATACCAAATGGGACGGCCGGATACTTTGTAACCAGCGAAATCCCCATGGAGACAGAGTGGTGGCATCTTCACCCGAGTCCACCAGATCTTCGTTGGCCTCAAAATCGGAAAAGACAGGACCAACTTTGGCGATCTCCCATCCATGAAGATGGGATAAAACTTTTCTGCAGACAGGAACACTAGTGTGCGACCAATTCCTCCGATGGAAATGCCGGAGGAATGCATCTCCGGACCTGTGGTCTTCCTCCGAACCCGGGCTCATCACATTGGGATGGTGTAAAATTAACCACCCCATCAAATAATGAAACGGCAGTTCGGCATGCGGGAAGTTGTTGTTTTTGCCTCGCTCGTGAACGACATCTCCCGCAAACTCTCGTAGACCCCGCAACAGGTTACACACCATTGCGGGGAGTAAAGCTAAAGGACGGCCGAAGGCCAACTTCACGGCCGGCAGAATTAAGTTTCGAGTCACCCTCTCCACAGAGCCAGACCCACCTGAGAAGACATCGTCCCGGAGCCAAACCATAAGGTACGCGACTAATACTGCTTTTGGCGACATCCGATAGGTGAGATGCCAAAAACAGCTATAAGAGCGTTCATCCGACTGCTGGTCCTCGTTCTCCAAGAGATTCTTCTCGCCTAACCTGCTCATTTCGAAAAGCACCTCGTTACGAAAAAGTGCCGGCGGAGTAGAAAAATGGGAAGGATCCTCTTTGTCCTGTCTAAAGATGTGATCTCTCCAAGCAGTTACATGAGGCTGCGTCCCGCCCCTATCCTTCTTCTGCATATAGTAGTGATGACTCGCTACTTCTTTGAAGACAGCCATCATATCATCAGCTTTGTCCCCCAAGACCTGGAATTCTTCATTGGTCGGGAAGTACTCCTCGTAAGGTTCCGATCCCCAGGGGAGTTTTGATACCTCGTACATCTCATGAAGCGCGAGCCCTAGCTTCCCCACTGGAGTGAAGAAGGTCCCGGTATGGGTATCAAACATCTCCAAAAGCGCAAGGAACATGTGCATGTTAATCTCTACACCTGCTTGAGTGGCACGGATCGCGACGGTCAGCCCAATCTCTTGGAGTTCAGTCTGAAACTGCGACAGGATCCAGTGTGTCAGTTTGTCCCATTTTGAAACATAATGACACCAACCCTCTACCCAAAAGTCTCCCTTGGGGTATGATTGTTCCATCAACAACATGCGACGAGCAAAAGTCGAGGCACCCAAGGCAAAAGTATTGACGGGAACATCGCTATAAATACTCCCAGGACGAAGAGTCCGCCAGGTGTAAGAGGTACCAGCTCGCGAGGCAGCCAAAGTATCCCTCTGATCAGAAGAAGAATCAATTCTGATAATACCTGCTACCGCTCCCCCCTGAGATGGAGTAATGTCCCAGGACATTCTCCTTTTGGAGGCAAGACGACAGAAGGCCAACAAAGGCCACTGACGTTCGAGCTGCCTGACGGTCATATGTACGCCCCTGGCTGTAAAGAACCAGTCTTCTTTGACCTTCAGCACCTTGGCTTCAGTAGAAGAAAGGCGGTCTCCGAACAGGAACTCAGGCTTTAAGAAGGTCACTTTACCGGAAGTGGTAGATTTCAGAACGCCACGTTCCATCATCCGTTTGAGGAACCCGTGATGTTGTTCCCGAATTTGAATCATTCTTTCGGGATGCTGATCCAACATAATAGCCGCTTGAGCAGGGTTTATCACCTCTTCATCATAATCTACTCCCATCTGGCAGAGCGCGGCGTCCAGGAGCACTTCGTTCAAGAGTGGAACAGTCATCGACACTGACAAAAGTGCAAAGATATTAGAGACGACACAAAGATCAGAGCTTTATTCTCGTCAAAAGCGCGTATCAAGCGCATTTGAAAAAGAAGCCTCGGCGCATCATCAGGGTCTAAACCCATGCGCGTCAGCGGTAGTGCCTCAGCGCATCATCAGGGTTTAAACCCATGCACGTCAGCGGTAGTGCCTCAGCGCATCATCAGGGTTTAAACCCATGCGCGTCAGCGGTAGAGCCTCGACGTATCATCAGGGTACAAAACCCATGCGCGTCAGCAACTAAAACCACGGTGCATGATAAAGGCCTGAGCCTGTGCACGTCGGCAGGAAAGATCTCAACACATCATCAGGACTCAAAGTCCACATATAAAACGATAGAAGACAATAAAGCTCACCGACTACCGCCGGCCGAACTTCGACAGGCGGGCGGGGAATGTCACTCACGACAGCCTCTACAGGCTCCTTCTCTTTCCCCTTTCCCTTAGCACCGCCGCGAGGAGTCTTGGGAGCCATTCTCTCAGAGAAGTAGAAGTTAGGGTTTTGAAGAAGAACTCTAAAGGAGGCAAAAGCACAGAGCAGAAGAACTCTCTCTCTCTCCATCTCTCACCTATTTATAGGCCGTGGTCGTACGCGTGAACCAATGACGAGTGATCTCAGCCGTCGCCTCGGGTCCTGTGAAGATAACAGCAGATAAAACCAAAAGATAACCGTTTAATCTTTTCGGTTACCGAGGCATTATCATATGCATTAACTGAGAAGAGCATGCGCCCGAACAGGCATGCGCCCCAACGGTCATGCGCCCTGATCGCCATGCTTCTTATTCAAAGTATTCCAAAACTTATTCAAAAGTTTTGAAAACTTTGAAGGGGGTCTTGTAGAAGCATGGAATTTCACAACCAGAAAGCCCATGCGCCAGACACTACATGCGCCAGAATTCGGACAAAACACTTCACAGCAAAGTCAATAAGTATAGACATTCGAAGAAGGACTTTTTATTTATATACAAAAGTCTATTACATGTCTAGAAAAGGTTGTACAAAGGAGAATTTCTACAAAGGAAAGATCCTAAGTCTACAGCCAGCGGCTACCATGCGCCTCCAGATAGGCACAGCAGTCATTATGCGCCGCCAGTTAGGCGCAGCAGATACCATGCGCCTCCAAACCAAGCGCATCCCACCATCTCTTCAGTATCTCAGTTATGTGCATCCAGCTCAGTTATGTGCATCCCTTCAGCAGCCCAGTTATGTGCCGCTCTTCCAGCCAAGCTCACCTGATAAGTGCTTCGACTAAACAAAGCATTTAACCCTCTGGCTGGAACCAAGGAAGAGAAGAGCACCGCAAATCTGTGGCTAGGGGAGGCTTCGAAAAAGCCTCCAAAGTCCAAGAAAGACCGTGATCGAAATACGGCTAAAGGAGCAGCTTTCAACACAACCAGAGTGGACGACACCCACTTTGAAGGAAGAAAGAGCCTAGCACCGCCATTCCGATCTACGGCTCTTCCGGAACAACGGAGACGAGGCCCGAGCATCCCCATCTTTGGATGCAACAGGCACCTTCCGCCTGCCTCAAAAGCCCTCGACTCCGTCTTTTGGATGTAACAGTCACCTTCAAAATCATCAACAACGACATGGCGTCTCATCTTCACCCTCGGAAGCACTTCGTCAACAGAGTGCACCCGAATACCCAAGTTCATGTCGGAAGTACGTGAGGGAATGAGAAGCAAACCTTCTCTCCATGCCACTATTTATAGGCCGGGCAGATCAAACCCACGTGCCAAGTGGATGGCTCTCCGAATTCCGTACAATGAACTCACATTAAATGGATGAACCAGACGCCTCGACTTCAGCCAAACAGCTATTTAAAGGCACTCGAGAAGCGAAACAGCCGCATCATTAAAGACGTGTCGGATGCGTCGGCTGGACAGCGCATCACACCCCTTCAAACACCAAGCGCCTCCCACAGATGCGCCATGTACCGAGCGCATCACAGAGGATGCGTCCCCATACGTCTCCATACGCCTAGTGGAACGTCAACCAACGCGCCCACTCAGCTGTCCATCGAATGTCACCAACATTAAATACTGAACTGACAGAGTTGGCAGCATGCCTCCCCAAGTCTGAACGGTTGACAGCTTTTGCAGAAAATGAAGCATCCACAACGTCAGCATCATCATGACTTTACCCCGACGGCTACTGCCACGTGGCCACCCAACCATCTGCATGCGCCTCAGACCCTTCACTGATCCCTAAAGACAGAAGAAGAGTCTCCAGTTGAAGCTTTATATGCGCCTCAAAAGCCATGCGCCCCAGACTGATCTCTGATCCCGAAAGACAGAAGAAAAATCGCCTGCATGCGCCTCAAAAGCCATGCGCCCAGAATGGTTCGTGACTCCTAAAGGTCACGAGCCAAAATCTCATCATACGCCCAATCCAAGGCGCATCCCACCAAACCCCATCAGATCCGAGATCTCCGAGCCATGAGTCGACGACACGTGTCCTTTGACTCAACTCATCCAAAATTTTAGCAACGGAAAGATCTTCTCCTCTGCTACGTGCCGGCTCACAACAGCAGTATGAAGAATTCAACCCCTCGAGTAGGGCGCATCATCCATGCGCCTCCATCAGCAATCTCCACGTGGCGTCCCCACGTACCGGTGCATCCTACATATGCACGCATGAGCAGCCAACCTGCCCAGTTATAAATAGAGGAATCATTTTCTTCTTCCACACACAGACAGAGATGAACGAACACACCATCAGAGAGGCAGATACAGACATTCAACGTCTTTCTCCTCTCAGCAAGCTCCAGCACCCAGAGCAATCTACACCTTCAGAGAACCGATAACCGTCGTCAGCCCGTCAACGGAGTCAACGCATTACCACTCGCTCCATTGGCACTAAGGACCCAAATTAAACAAAAGTGTACTCCTAGGACTACATCTAAGTCCTATATTGTAACACTGTTCTGTTTGTATTAAGATTTGCAATCAAACAATTTTAATGGCAAACACATGTGTCCATGCTATAGCCAAATCTTAGGCGCCAGAATAGTGTTGCAACCGTGCACACCTAATCCGTGCCGATTCAAGGTTAGCGCTTACTATAATTATTACCTTGTTAACCCGACTCGTAACTTGCTAGTACTCGACAAAATCCAAAGGCATACACACGGATAGCCGCTATTACGTTGACATATCTATATGAGCGGTCAATAGCAATGTCAAGCTATACTGGATCTTTGGATACGGTGACCATTCGCGTGCGAGGTAGGAGCTTACACTGAATGACCCACAGCCTTGTAACGGTTTACTTCAATCGAGTCATACCGTCGATGAAAGCCGTACAATATCTGCAATTCCTCCTAGGCTGACACGAATCCGGTGCCTCGACGATCGTTCGAGGAATTCTTCTTACACGCAAGTTGTCGAATGACCATGCAAGACTCAACTCGATCTACCAAGTCCTTCCTTAATCATGACTATGCTTTCCAACTTTCTATCGGGACTCCCAAGTAGCGGGACCGGTCTCGTGTACTTCCTTATCGAGACTCCCAAGTAGCGGGACCGATCTCGGCGATAACTAGTCGTATGGACTTCTTTATCGAGACTCCCAAGTAGCGGGACCAATCTCGTGTACTTCCTCATCGAGACTCCTAAGTAGCGGGACCGATCTTGTGAACTTACTTATCGAGACTCCCAAGTAGCGGGACCGATCTCGGCGACAACCAGTCGTGTGGACTTCTTGATCGAGACTTACAAGTAGCAGGACCGATCTCGTGTACTTCCTTATCGAGACTCCCAGGTAGCGGGACCGATCTCATGAACTTCCTTATCGAGACTCCCAAGTAGCGGGACCGATCTCGGCGACAACTAGTCGCATGAACTTCTATCCTTTGAAATCCAGGGAACGACTACTAAGTAGTCTTCCATCTTAACTTGAACATAACGTGTTCCTTTGTCCGTGGCGTACTTTTTTCTAAACCAACCGTTGCTCGTGTCTTAGATTGACTTGTTCTCTAGGCGACACTATCGCTCAAGTCACATACTTTATATGACAAGCCTTGTTCTCGTGGGACTATGTGACTTGACAACCACAGACAATAGGGGACAGTGCTTGCTATGACTTCGATAGCCCAGCAAAACTCTTATCTAACTTATTCAGGAAACGACTTGACGAGCAAAGGCAACACCAAGTTCGCATCATGGAAACGTGTCGTACACGCGTTCGACTTGAACAACCAAGTTCTTTGGGTTCCTAGACTTACGCCACAAGCCGTGCACTGTAAAGTAACCCGTGGGACGAGCAAGGCAATGCCAAGCCCTGGAATATGGGACCGTGCATGCTTTATCAAGCATTTACGCGGACGACGTCTATGACTTAGGCTAATTCCGACATTGTGGTAACTTAGCAACTTAGACCAACTTCCTTCTCCCAAGCCACAGGACGAAGGACTGAGTGTAATTTTGAAAGCACGCTGAACAGACTTCTAATGCCGACCGTGGGACCTTTTCATATTCTAACTCAGTTTGACCCAAGTTGAGATTATTTTCTTAGTTATGTAGATGCATCTCTTTTATTATCAAGCCTACTTGTGCATTTGAAAACTTTCATTTTATTAACATAAAGGCTAAGCTGAGGCAAATTCACCGAAGCCACCTACCTGAGCGAGGGGTAGCCTCGACCGAGCAGGACTTCGAGCCGCCGTTGCATGGCTAAGTCCGAACGCCGTCGATGTTTCGATTCCTTTGATTGACTGAGCGGGACGGGGCACTACAACTCCTACCTATATTTGGGTTCTCCCCCGTCAGTCAATAGCACATACTCATCTGGTGAGTACCTTGTGGATGGTCGACGCTCTCTCACACTCCTCAAAGGAACCTTTGGTGCTGGCTGTGTATGGATGACCTCATTTCCTTAAGAAACAACCTCCTCAACATGCTCATCCACTTAAGGGTCATCATGATCATTATCAACAGGCTGATAACCAAAGTTGGGAGCATCTCCATGTACTGACTCCCCCATAACTAAATGCTCTATAGTATTCTCTAGAAATAGCTCGAAGCATGATGAATTATCTAACTCTGGCAAAGCCTCAGAAGACATCTTGGAACCTTGATTGTTGGTCATAGTACCACATTCCTACTTTTATAGAGTTTTCTTTATACAGGGTCGTGGAGTCTATACTCGAACTCATCCTGACCATAGCCAACAAAAATGCACTCTCTCGTTTTTAGCTCAAGTTTGAATCTCTCATCCTTCGGTACATACATGAAGGCCTTACAACCAAACATTTGAAGGTGACTGTATGATAGTTCCTTGTCATACCATAGTTTGTCAAGCACATCACCCTGCAAAAGAGCACTAGGAGACAAATTAATAATATAAGCAGCAACGTTGAGAGCCTCACCCCAATAACTGCCTGATAAGTTTGCTTCTGACAACAAACATCGGACCCTCACCATAAGTGTCATGTTCATACGTTCCACTACACCATTCAGTTGAGGCGTATTTGGCGAAGACTTATGGTGTCAGTTACCTTGCTTTTTGCAATAACCATCAAATGGACCAATATATTTGATGTTATTGTTTGACCAAACACACTTCAATTTTTTGCCCATTTTCCTTTCAACAGAGGCTTGAAACTTTTTGGAAGTAGGCAGACATGATCCTTAATCTTTACAACATAGGCCCAAATTTTTTTGAAACAATTATCAATAAAAATTACAATATAAGAAGCACCACGAATTGTTTTTACTTTTGTTGGACTGCAGACATTGGGGTGAATCAACTTGAGCAATGTTGGATTCCTTAAAGATGTGTGACTTTGGAAAGACACCCTATTTTTCTTTCCTGCCATGCAGTTCTTACTCCTTTACAATTTTATAGACTTGAGTGCTAGAATCACTTTTTTGTTCAACAAGTAGCTCATTTATTTTTCGTTGATATAACTGAGCCGCTTGTGCCACAACTCGATAGACACATCATTGACTACGTTCATCTCGTGTACCCCTGTGTGCTTCCTTCCATATTAATAGAGATCGAAGTTCTTGCTTTCTCTCACAATCACCAATGAGCCTTTAGAAAGCTTCAACTGATAGTTTCCAAAGAGATTGAATAATCCCTCATCATACAACCTTCCAACCGACACCAAGTTGAAATGGATATTGGGGACATGACGAACACTACATTTGAGCACAAGAGTTGCTTATGTATTTGTCTTTAAATGTACATCTTCAATATACTCCACAGTCTCATGTTGTGTATGTGGCAAATACTGTCATGCTGTGAGATACGTACGCCGAAGCCCTAGAGTCCACCAACAAAAAATTGTCATCGTTGGCGAGGTTTATGACAATCTCATCACCTATAATAATGGCATCGCCTCCATGTGTTGAGGCGGCAATTGTTGTGTTCTCACTCTTCTTCCCCTTATCGCCCTACTTCTCTCTTTTACAAACGACAGTTTGCTTGATGTGGCCTTTCTTATTATAATGATATTACTCGACGTCCTCGCACCGACTCTTGGACTTGTCTCTGCCACCGTCCGGATCCCTACTTTTACCCCTGCCTAAACTATCTGAAACAAGCACATCTAAATGGGATGTGGATGACGTGCGTTGAGATTTCCTCTGCATCTCTTCATTCAACACCCCACTCTTAGTGAGATCCAGACTACCTACGTCTTCTGGAGCAGAAACAATCTTGGACACTAGTACGGTTTCCCACGAGTCCAGCAATGTACATAACAATCAAAGTCCCTGAACTTCGTCGTTGAACTTAACTCCAATAGAAGATAACTCGTCAACCATGTCCTGGAACTCACTCAAGTGATCCATAATGGACAAACCATCCTTGTACCTGAGACCCATCATCTGTCGAATCAGGAACAACATGTTTACCCTTGTTTTCTTCGCGTACAAGGATTCCAGCTTCTCCCATAATGTCCTTGTATGCTCAATATTGACGATGTGATTATATACATTCTCATCCACGAACTGCATGATATATCCGCACACTTGTATATGCTTAAACTTTTAGTCTTTGGATTTATCACTAGATTTCTTGGAAGCGAATACCGGAAGATGCAGCTTCTTGACGAACAACAAATTTTTCATCTTGTTCCGTCAATAGTGGTAGTTGGAACCGTTTAGGTTTACCATGTGCACCGATTTTGCATCTATTTCTTCTACTTGGTTTGACTGTCAACTCTTGACACCTGATACTGCTCTAGAACCAAAGCTCTGATACCACTCTGTTGGATACGAGATACGAAAATTGTTCCCCCAAATGAAGAGATTATGAGAGAACCGAAGAAAGACGCACAAAACCAACTTGCCAAAATCACACAGAAAAAGCAACTGCAAAGAAAGACAATTTATGACGTGAAAAATCATTGAGAAAAAAATCACGGGACGATCGAAACCAACCATGGAAAAGCCTTCACAATTGAATTAGAATATTACACCCTCTACAAATTTCTACACCGATCTAACATGATCGCCACAACTACTCAAAATAATATAAATGGATTATAAGAGGTTACCAAAGAACGGAGATGACAAGAACAATCACCTGAAACGATCTCCCTTCGAAATAGCCGTCAATTCCTCTTCCACTCCTTTGAAAGTTGTAAGCTTTGAGAAACCTCCCCTTATGATCTTGTGATTATTGATTAGGGTTAGGAAAGACCTATTTAAAGCTCCTTAATCCTGCAACAATCTGGATCATTGATTTAGATCCAACGGTGCCGGACATCGGTATACCGACGGTATGTTTCGGTATACCAAAAAATTGGTATTTGCGAGTCAGAAACTTTCTGAAACAAAATTCACCATTTTCGACATACAAACGGTATACGCGGTGTACCGTTGATGCTGACTGCTATTTTTTCAATATTCTGACATGCGCTAAAATTTGTCTCATTTGTTGTCTTCGACTTTCCAAATTTTTTCCACATATGAATGTCTCTCGTCGCACTTCCGGGTGTTATCCACGTAGGTTACAAACCAAAACCAATACCAACACGTATTGAATTAAGTCAACAATAAGGTACTCTCACGTATGTAGTGATGAAAATTTTGCTAAAGGAAGCATCAGAAAAGGTTATGTGGTCAAATCTGCAAAGCACTTCAGCGGAAAACATAAATTTGGAGAGAGACACTTAGACATAAGTATGCTATACCATTGCTAACCTAAATGGTTGGGCCCTTTCATATGGGGGTTGGGCCTAAATGGTTGGGCCCTTTCATATGGGGGCGGGGGGGGGGGGGGGGGGGGGGGGTATATATGTGGTCAAATCCCAGGACAAGAGTATGACCTGTTTTTGTTTTTGTACTTACATAAAATATTCCACATGTACTTGTTTCTCGTTATCCTTTCTCTCCGTCGACACTGTGATCCTTATGTTACATTTGGCATAGATTGTGCTATTAAAGCCAAAACCGAGTCCAGGACCATAATCAAATAGAGCTAATATATGTTTGTAGTGATTCAATTGGAAATGAATCTCCGGCTACTAAGTTCAATCTGATTAAACAAAACAAAAACAAGTTAGTGCTTCACAATCCGATAAACTGCCGCATAGTCTTAAATATGCTGTAAGATCTTCTTCTATAAATACCGCACCACTCAATAGGTATGATGAGCTTATAAATTGAGAGAGACAGTATATATATATTATCTACTGAAGATGGCAGTTTTTCGTTTATCTGAGGAATTCAAGTGTTCGATTCCTTCGTCTAGGTTGTGGAAGGCAGCAGTCGTCGACATCCATAACCTTCTTCCCAAGATTGCACCCCAATTCATAGCCAGCATGGAGATTGTTGAAGGGGACGGGGGAGTCGGCACGGTTAAAGTAACAAAATTTACACAAGGTTTCAATCATCTATCCATAGTCTAACTAGCTAGCTAGTCTCTCTTGATCCCAGTTAGAACTATATATATATGTATACTCTTGCTCTCGTTATCATTGTCTTTGTTGTCATCAGTCTGTACTCTCTATAAATCTACTTACTATACATAATGCTTGGCATGCAGCTGTTAATACGCAAGCCGAAGTGAAATCTCGCACCGAAGCAATAGACGAAGCAAACTTTTACTTCAAATATTCCGTTGTGGATCAACGTTACGAAGTATGTTCTTACGAGTACAAGTTCGAGACTCTGGAAGACGGTGGATGCCTGTGCAAGCTGTCCGGGGAGTACAAGGCTGCTGCAGATTATGAGCCTACGGAAGAGGAGAAGAAGGCTGTCATGGAGAAGCCCATCATAGCTCTTAAGGGAATTGAAGCCTACCTTCAAGCAAATCCAGAGGCTTATGCCTAAATTTACTAGTCTCGTACGTGTTCCAGATGCTTGCTTATGCCTACAACTTGTGTGTGTTCTTTACTTTGGAGGAAGTTATATGCATGTTTCGAAAAAAAAAAAAATGGTGTTCTAGTGCTTCATAAGATCTAGTCCAATTTCTTTGAAATATTTTCCTTAAGAACTTCTTTTCATGACATAGAATCTCAACTCACTTGAAAATTTATGGCACTTGGAAGCATATATAGGAGGCATTTAGTGCCCCAACAGTCATACAAATGAGCCTGACGGTATTATGTATTGCAGCCTGTACAGAGAACAGTCGACTTCAAACACCATTTTGACCAACAAAATGTTCGGAATTAGGAAAAATCTTATTTCATATAATCTAGAAACGTCATGTTCTTTCTTCCCTTTTCTCCTCCTTTTTATTCCTTATCAACCAACAAGCACAAAAATAAATGTTTTCCCTTTCCTTTCCTTTCCTTTCATTTTTTCTTTCTTTTTTCGATTTACTCAAACCAAACTCAGTCCAAAGATTTTTATACTTTTTGCTCCCACTTTAAGTTAGTCATCATTTTCCCTTATTAATAGGCAATTTATAAAGACACTCCAAAAGTTGCTTAGGGTACCCACTAGGAGTGTGCACATTTGGGCTAAATCGATCAAACCGACCCATACCAAACTGAACCGATCAATTTTTAGCCGAACCGATGGTCTGGTCGAATTGGTTCGGCTGACTGATTTGGTTCGGTTAATGGTTTGGTCATTCCAAAAACAGTCTAAAACCGAACCGAACCGAACCCACTACTTCAAATTCAATACCTTTAAATTTTCCAGTTTTTCCTTAGGTGCTTCTTACCATTTCTATGTAGCTACACTTTCTTACCTCCTCCTATTGGAAAGTTGAAGGTAATAAAGCCAAGAATATATTCAAAAGGTAAGTGTCACGCCACAGTCCCAAAATACGTAGGACCAGAGTACGTGGCAATGGACAACTACATATCAAGTGGACTCCAACCCAACTCAAATACGTATAAGTTGTCTAGAGGTCAAGTATAACTGTATAAAATGTCAAGTCAACTATATCTCAATCCACAAAAAAGTAATATCAATAGCAAACTAAGTGCACTAATGACGCAGCGAGATAGGGAAATGGGTTTACCTTCGTGCTTGGCAATGGCCAAGTCGATTGGTGATGACGATAACTGGACCACCGTTGCTTGAAGAGAGCGAAGCAGTGCCACAAAAACTTCGACGGAGGGCCTTGTGAGGGGTCCGCACGAAAGTTGCTTGAAAACCTCAAGCGAGGGGCTTCCGAATCCACGGTACAGTCGAGTCCACGACCAAGAAAAGAAGAGAACAAATCTCAAACTTTAAAGAAGAATTTTATTGATTAGAAGTTGTCCAATTGCATACAGAAGGTGCCTATTTATAGGGCTTTTATTACAACCTAATCCTACTCAAACAAAGACCTACCTAATAAAATAAAGATAAAACATGTTCTAATAAAATAAAGATAAAACCTATCCTAATAAAAGATAGAGTCAAAATAAGAATCCTAAAAAAATAGGATTCGTATCAACTCTTAAAAAAGATAAAGCAAAAGAAAAAGAATCCTAAAAGGATTCGGAGTTGGAATCCACGCTACATCAGTCTTCCCTGCTTCAAAAGAACTCGTCCCCGAGTTCTTCTCAGAATAAAACGGTTCGCCAGGTGAAAAATATTCGTAAAGATCAGAGATATTGATGGTTGGGGAGATCTGTGTGTCTTCATGCTGGAGTTGCGGATGAATCGTTGGTAGAAGTTGGCGAGAACACAGAAGCTTTGAACTTCAGTCACTGTCTTTGGTGTAAACCAGTCGCGGCTTGCTCGAATATTCTCTTCATCAATACTGCGGCCATCGATGCTAGTCACAAATCCTTAGAAGATGAGTTAGTAAGTACACTACACTTCTTAATTCGAACAAGGTTGAGAACTTCCCTGAGATGCTTCAGATAATTAGCTTGGCTCTTGCTATAAATTAGGATATCTTAAAAGTAGATGACTATGAACTTTCTTGTTAATAACTTCAAAATATGATTCTTGATGCGCATAAAGATTTTTGATGCATTTCAAAGTCCGAATGGCATAAAGAGCCATTCATATAGTCCTTCTCGGGTTTTGAAAATAGTCTTCCACTCATCATCAGGTCGAATCTTAATTTGATGGTATCCGCTCTTCAAAACGATCTTTGAGAAAATTGTAGAGCTTGAAGCTGTCTAAAGAAAACGCAAATGTGCAGGATTTTTTACAACATCTAGAAAATCCAAGAACTGACGATCGAACTTAGATGATGTGTCTGGCGGATCACTCCTAGGTTTGTGATAAGGAGGTCTGCCATCGTTATTGGAAGCTTTAGATATTAGTAAATTCTTTAATGCTCCGTTGAAGGAGAAAGTTTCTTCTTGAGGTGTTGGTGAATTCTTCAACGCTCTGATACCACTTGACGTAGCGAGATAGCGGAACGGGTTTACCTTCGTTCTTGGCAATGGTCAAGTCGATTGGTGATGACGATAACTGGACCACCGTTGCTTGATAAGAGTGAAGCGGTGCCGCAAAAACTTCGACGGAGGGCCTTGTGAGGGGTCCGCACGAAGGTTGCTTGGAAAACCTCAAGCGAGGGGCTTCCGAATCCACGGAACAGTCGAGTCCACGACCAAGAAAAGAAGAGAATAAATCTCAAACTTTAAAGAAGAATTCTATTGATTAAAAGTTGTCCCCCAATTGCATACAAAAGATGCCTATTTATAGGGCTTTTATGACAACCTAATCCTACTCAAATAAAGATAAAACATATCCTAATAAAATAAAGATGAAACCTTTCCTAATAAAATAAAGATAAAACCTATCCTAATAAAAGATAGAGTCACAATAAGAGTCCTAAAAGAAATATGATTCTTATCAACTCTTAAAAAAGATAAAGCAAAAGAAAAAGAATCCTAAAAGGATTCGGAGTTGGAATCCACGCTACATCAACTATAATTGACCATACCATAATGCATTTATTCTATAATAGACAAATGTATTAGAGTGCATCCCCAATAACACATATGTCATGAACAAGCTAGATGATAGATTAAGCTTACAACATACTAGGCTATAATAGAAGCATGAGTTAATATAGGACAAAAATATAAATATGGAATGATATAATGATAGTATCAACTAAATATATCTGAAATCCTAGAGAAGTAATAATCATATATCCATCTATTCCACAATGACATCTCAACAAATACCTAGAGAGAGCATCAAGTCCTCAGGGGACATAGCAAGATACATAATATACAAGCCTATTGTACTTTATAAATAACATGCATGTAAAAGGCTGAAAAATAGACTAAGTAAACACAGTAACACGAAGAAAGATCATAAAACGAAAATACTATGCTGAAAGTGACATTTCACAGAGAAAATTGGTACTAAGCATTGCTACAAATAAATCGAATAGCCATAGTCCTGTGTGGTTTTCGCGATTCTATAGAAAGTAGTCCTGCATAGTGCTCACAAACTATAGTAAGTCTCTATCATAGTCCTTTGTGGGATTCCAGAGTCGAGAGTGGTCGAGTAGCCAATCCTTGTTTCAATCAAGGTCAAGTCAAGTTCTAGTAACCGGATCAAGTCAATTGTCGAGTGGGCAATAATATAAGAATCTAAACAAGCATGGTACAACATGCATAGATCAAGTATGCGACAAAAAAGGGAGACAAGCATCATGTACGGAATAAATAAATAAGCATCAAGAAACACGTATAAGAAAAGACATGATAGGATAAGAAAATAAATAAACATGAACAAGAATGAATGTAAGTAAACATGCATAATACTATACAGGTTTGGCAATGTATACTTGACTGTCGTCCAAGTCTATGCCGAGTCCTCAATATCAAGACCTATCCAAAATTTCACACATATAATAAAGATTATTATTACTGTTCTTATTTATACACATAACACACGGCACAACCATTTCTTACTTCCAATGACACCAGGACCTAGTTTCTAGTCTTTTATCATCTAAAACTAGAGGCTAGGTTCCTAATACATGGACATGAGTATAAACATATTAAATTATGAAACCACAACTTTAGTCATGATTTTGCCCATTTAAACTCTGAATACCAGATTTGATGTATTGGGTATTGTACATGGAAATTGCTACTTTACGCCTACTAGTTAATCCCAGAATTGACCAAGAATGTTACCAACACCTAACCCCAATGTTTGCCTATCAAAATACGATCAATAAATATTTAAAAATATGATTTTATCAAGAAAATTTTGCCACTTTTCAGCCCTAAAATTCAGCATCTTCCTATGTGCCAACATAAGTCAAAACTACACATAAGAATATAGTTTCTTGGCACACCAAGTTTAGGTTCAGTTTTATATGATTAAATATCATAAATATATGTAAAAGTTGCTAAAAATACAGCTTTAACATGTATTTAATCTCAGATTTACTACTTGTATACTTGTTCTAAAAATTTCTCACAACATCTAATTAACATGCATAATTTTTTATTTGAAATTCTTTTCCAATTCAACATGCATGCATATGATCAATCCCTAGGTATTTTCATGGTTAAAATTAATCAAGAACATAGTTTTAGGTTATTTGAAAAGAAAACAACTCATGGAAAAAGGTCAAGAAAATAATTTTGATCACTTACCAAGAAACACCAAGAAAGTGGTTAGAGACGAGTTCTTGATTTGCTTCCTTGCTCTATGCGTGCTCCTCCTTGCTTGCTTGTGCTCTTCTTGATTTTGGAAAGATGAAGATGATGGTGCTCCTCCTTGCTTCCTTGCTCTAAAAAGGGTACTTCAGAACTAAAAAACCAATGGACTATAGCGTGCTTCACATACTATTCATCATAGAAAATATCTCCAGGCAAAAATACGATGGTATGTCGCAGAAATCCAATGGATGATCCAATCTGAAAGGAAATTCTCATTTCAAGAAAATTCCTGAGTTCTCCATTCTAAACACGGTTCCTAACATGGATCTATGGCAATGCCAAATGGTAAAATACAAGTCACATGTAGTCTTATAATAATATGGTCATCAGAACTCAAGAAATCAGGAGTATCACACTAGCTATACAACAATCATGTAAATAAAAAAATAAAAACAGTAAATATTCGTATATCCATATACGAATATCGATATTATGAGACGGATTTCACATCAAACACGTACAGATGAAGTCATCAAATACAACACTTTCAAATAACGAATCCCTACTACCTTTAATGGCGCCTCTTTGAGCGTATCTCTACACTTTCAAATAATGGGAAGTCTTCGATATTGCTTTGCGCTCCATATCATCGGGGGCTTCATTTTCTTAGCTTGGACTGGTCCCTTCACGACTTGTTTGTCACTTTTTTTTCATCCAGCACGTGCGGGCTCAGTTAAATCGTATTTCTCCCCGCACACGATTTTTAGCCGGTCGTCATGTCGCTTTGGACTCTTCGTGCGGATCTTGTCCACACTGGTTTTTTTATTATCACCCCACATGTACGCCTCGTGCACTCCGTGCGCTCTCGAGTCTCACGGGACGGCCGGCGTCTTTCGACGCCGACAACTCAACGCATCGCTTCGTCCACGGCGCCGAAGGCGCTCCCGACGTCTTCACGATGCCTACGACAGCCGATGTCGCCCAGCCACCCGTTCTATGCGCACGACGTCCTTACGACGTCTTCCCGACGCCCATTGGGCGTCGCACGACGGGCCGCGTGGTCGACCGTCGTTTATACCCTTTGTCACTTTGGCGACTACAAAAAAATATTTTGAAATAAATAATATATAACCAAAATCATGATCATATAACCAGGACTGCAAAAATTTTGAATGTCCTAACAATCGCCAGGGCTGCCAAACCTAAGAAATTAGATTCATTGTAATATTTATGACTGCTAAAATTTAAAAAGTTTGATTATTTAGGACTACCAAAATTTTGACAGTCCTAACTTATGATAAGGACTGCTAAAATTTTGGTAGTCATAAGACGAAAACTTTTGTATTAGGACTGTCAAAATTTTGGCAGTCCTTATCATAGTCAGGATCGCAAAACTTTGGTAGTCCCGTGCCGTCCCTGACGAAACTTTATAAGATTCTTAAATTCAAAAATCCTAAATTTGGATTCAAATTTTCTTAAAAACACCAATTAGTGAACCCTAAACCTAAAATCAACTAATTAATGTTTATATACACTTGCAATCAACATAGAAACTAACATTCAAAAATAAAAATAACCTAGAATTGCAAAAAAAAAGATTTTTTTTGAAGAAGGAGCCTTGTTTGGTCCCATCTTTAATTATGGTTTGAAAGAATTAGGGTTGGAAGAAGACATGTGTTGATGTGGGGATAAGAAAGTAGAGAGGAAGATAGAAATTATAATTTTGATGTGTTGTTCCCTATCAAATTTTGGATATGAAAAAAAAAAACTATAGGCACTATAAATTTACTTAGGACAACCCATTACTTCAGGACAATCCAGATTTCTGCAATTTTTACTAAGGACACCCCAAATTTTTCTTTGGGGCTACCCACATCCCTCCGCCCCATGCCACGCCGCGCCTCCTGCCGTCGCTCCCCCTACCGTCGTGCTCCCCACGCCGCGCCCCTGCCTCCGATTGCCCCCTCCGTGCCCTCCTACCGCCTACTGTTGTTCCCGACGCCGTTGTTGCTGCCAACGTCGCTCCCCTGCCGCCGCGCTCCCCATGACGCATCCCCTGTCGTCGCACGTTGTCACGATCCGTACCCGGTATAAGGGCACGAATGTGTAACAGTGCCCAGCCTACGCCGCAAAATTGGCGGTAGAACGTTTTAAGGGTCTACTATCTAACAATGATATAATAACATGTCATTGCAGCTCATCTCCAAACGAAGGATAACAATGATATATATGTAATCCCAATCACAAGTCTAACAGAAAGAATGTATGGCACGATAAAAGATAGAGATATAAACTCAGAGTGCAAGTATCTAATACAAATCCAGATAGAGTCATAATATAGTTATACAAGTTTGAATAAATATAACAAATATAATATAATAAGCTGGAGACAGAGTCCAGTCAAAACCCTAGTCTAACTGAGCTACTGCTAGCGCCTCTTCAGCTGGAACTAACCCCTGTTCACCATCAAAAATACGACAAGGTCTTTTTGATTGATAAACCTTGGTATTTCAATTACAAACAGAACAGTGTACAATGTAGGACTTAGACGTAGTCCTAGGAGTACACTTTTGTTTTTATCTAGGAACTGTATCGATGGAGCGAGTGGTAATGCGTTGACTCCGTTGACGATCTGACGACGATCTTGGACTCTCTGAAGGTCTGGGTTGCTCTGGATGCCATAGCGTTTTGAGGAGAATGAGACGTTAAGTGTCTTTTCTCGTTTCTATCTACAGATATTATCTTTTTTTCTGTGGGAGAAGGAATGATCTATCTATTTATAGGCAGCAGATTGGTCTGCTCATGCGCACATATTGTCACGACCCGCACCCGCTTTTCGGATACGAGACGTGTCCAAGCCAGCCTACGCCGCAGAGTCGGCGGTAGAACGCTGTCAAGCCCGCAAGGAATAAATGCTCAAAATATGTTATTTGTTGCTCATTCACAATTCTAAGTTTATTACAACATTTACAAGATTTATAATTAAAGAAAAATACAAAGTTTTACAATTAATAAAATTGATACAATGCTATCTATTTCTAGGTTTGACTTCAGCGTACCCAAGCATTCCCAATGCTAACAGTGATCGCGGCTAAACCTGAAAAATGTTGGTTTCCAGTCAGGAATGGAACAAGTACACAAATCGACGGCAATGCAAAACACAATAGAATTAACAAGACATGAAAATAGCATATAGAATATGAAAGCTAGTAAGAAAACTGATGACATAGCACGATAGAGAAGTAAACAAGGAAAAACTAATAAAAGACATCTATCTAGGTGGTGTGAAATATCCGTTTCAACATGTGGACGGCTAGGGGGTAAATAAGGCACACTGCACGTGTCGTGCGCAGCGGCTAGCATTCAAGAATAGACATATTGGGATATTTCTGGGTAGTCCACATGTATACTAAGATATTTCCGCTCCCGACTACTCCGTGTGATGAACGTGTCAACAAGCAGCAAGATATATGTATAGACATGAAATGGAAAAACTACTATGAATCGAAAAGCAATCAGAAAGTGCACTTGCCCGAGATCCTTAGCTGGAGAAACCAATAACACTATACCACTCAATGAGCCACAATCAGTCGACACATGTAGAAGTCTCCGCATGCTGAAATAAATAGTACCAACGTTCTCAGAATAGTCAAATTAGCTAGGATTGCTTGTCCTTAAGTCCAATTCTGGACACAGGGGCAAAACGGTAATTTCGAACAAAAACGATGTCCGTCGTTGGACCCGCTTTGCACCGAAAAACGTGTCAGAGTCAACGGACTTTAAAGTCGTCAAACTACCTGTCTACGGATCCAGTTTTTTGATACGAACCCAACCGTATGTCCAAAGTTGGATTTCGGCGGACCGTGCACAAAATCGCTCGTTGAGTCCGGAATGGTCTGATTAGTCTAGAGTTGTTATAAAGGGGTTAGTGTTGTATGATTAACACGAACAAGACTTGATAAAAGGATCTTGTATGAATAAATACAATTGTTTAGAAAATTAATTATGATCTTTTTAAACTATGCTTTTATTATTCAAAATACTTTAACTAAATATTAGAAAATCTAGAAAAATAGTTTCTAAAGTAAAATATAATTTTTGGTCGAGCCATATTTAATATTAAAAAATGCAATGTTCTGTCACAACTAACTTATAAAATAATCAATATACATATTTATATAGAAAATTGTTTATAAACTATTTTAGAAGATATAATTTCCTACTTGAAACCACATATTTTAACAAAATACCATAATTAGAAATTATCAACTTTATATACGCATAAAATATTTTAACCAAAATATATATTTATATATATACAATAATTTAAATATATCCCAAAGCCCAAAGTAAACTAACAACTCCAATTTGCATCCTTTCAAAATCTAGCACAGTGGTTTAAGCGCAAATATTTATATTGTTTTCCTTCTACTAATTAAATATAATAATGATAATAATAAAAGTAATAGGTATACCCAAACTAAAACCGTAATCAATAGGCTATAGTGCTTGTACTATACCAGCATAACTATAATATATTATGGATACATTGGTATTTCCAAAGGCTTTAATAATAATAACAATAATACGTTCAAATCAGTACAGTACATTTCTTATAAATAAAGTAATGATGTAGAAGTCTGTCTGTTGCCTGCTCTCTTTCCCATACATGGGAAAGAGATTTTTAAACTATAAGAAAAAAAGGAATGAATAGACTTGGAAAGAGAGAGAGAGAGAGCTCAGAGAGGAAAGAAGCTGTAGGAAGAAAAGGGAAGAATAGGAGGGCTAGCTCACCGAGTGGTGGTCGGTTCTGGTCGGGGTGCCACTGGCGCACACAGTCGACGGTGCGGAGGTCTCAGCACGGCCGAAGGAGGAAGCAGCCATGATCGGCGGCGGCGAATCCAGCAGAGGCGGCAAGCCGGAGGCGCCTTTCGCTCCGGACAGCGTCGAACGCTGTGCTCTTTAAGCACAAGCAGTCGAGACACGGCCTCGGCTGAGCGCGGCGCAGGCCACGGTTGAGGTGCTGCCAAATTGGGGGCATTTGGACCGGCACGGTCTGTTGTGCGCCGTGCGGTTGGGTGCGGCTGCCGGCGAGGTGCGGCACGGATCCATGGGGACGGGCTCAACGCTGGTCGAGTTGAAGACTGCGGCGAAGGTCCCCGCGATCCTACTCGCGGGATGGCCATCGACGAGTTCGGCGGATGCGCTCCCTCGCGGTGGCGTGGCTCCCGGAAGACGGGTCGATGATGGTGCAGGTGAGTTGGGGTAATCTTAGTGGTGATAGCTATGGGGTGGTGACGATACTGATGATTATGGTGGTGGTGTTGCAGGGGACGGCGTTGGGTCCTTGGTTCATGGCCGGAATAGAGAGCCGCAGTGGTCGGGTTGGCTTGCGGTGATGGAGATGTTGATGGTGGTGGCAATGGCTTGATGATGATGATAGTGATGGGGATCGATCACAGGTGGTGCGACGAGGGCCTAACGGTGGTCAGGCTGCGACATGGATGAAATAGGGATGCTAGGTTTTGTGGGAAATCGGTTGATCCATATATATATATATATATCCGGCTTGCGATATACATCAATTGTGAAAGAGATTAGGAGGGCTAGATTTGAATTTGATTCATATTCGATTCAAAGAAATATGTTGTAATCGGCCAGGACTCGGGGAGTTTTGAATTTACATAACTCTATCTAAGCCCTTCACAATGGGTTTCTGCAAAACTCCTCCTTCCTGGGCCAAGAGGAGTAATGATAATAGTAATAGTAATAGTAATAGTAATGCTGGTGTAACGGCAATGAAAGTAATCTTTAGTAATAGATTTAATAATTCGTATCCAAGGGTTATCAATAGTTTAAACAATATACTATTTAAATTCTTAGTCGAATATAAGTCAAAATAATATCTAATGATGTTTAAATAAATTTTTATAAAAATAAACCTTTAAAATAAATGATAGTGGTAGAACAGATAATTCTAGTTATCCAATAATTTGCAAACTATTTTTCTATAATTATCAAACAATATGTATATTATACCAGTCAAAATATAAAACGTAGATATAATATTTGGTAACAAAATAATCTTAATAATAAATAAATTCAAACAATATTTTTATATACTCTAAGAATCAAGTCTAACAGTAGTTAGTTCCAAGGAAGTACATTTTACAAACAAATTAACTTAGTAAATAATTTTGTCGTTCAAAATATTAGCATTCCCTTCGTATAATTAAAATAAAATACGTCTTTCTCATGCGACATTTCGAAATATGTTAGAAAAAAAAAAAAAAAAAAAAAAATATATATATATATATATATATATATATATATATATATATATATATATATATATATATATATATATATATATATATCTTTTGCCAAAAAAAAAAAAAAAAAATATATATATATATCTTTTGCTAAAGAAAAATAATGATAACTAATAATGATAAATAATTTATATTTAATCACCAAAACAAATATTAATATTATATAACCTCAATAAAATAATAATAATAATAATAGTAGTAACGAAATTCAATAAGCCAATAATTAATTATTTATAAAATCTAAAATTTTACCATTTAAATAAAATAAATAATAATAAAAATATTTCAAAATTTTCGGAAAGGGGGGCTACACATATGTAGGATGCGCCTGTACGTGGGAACGCCATATAGCTGTTGCTGTGGGGCGCATGGACGATGCGCTCTGAGTCGGAGCTGAATCTGCTGAACTGCTTTTTGGGCTGCGGTGGAGCTAACACATGGCAGTCACGAAGATTCGTCTACTGCCGAGATCTTGGGTGGTTAGCACCCATTCTTGAGTAGAACTGAGTCAAAAGACACGTGGCACATGTTTGTGGCTCAAAGATCTCAGATTTTGTGGGAGAAATGATCTGTCATGATGCGTCTAGGATCTGGCACATGGAGCGACTCGATCGGTGACTTTTAGTGGTCGCAGACAAGTCTGGGCGCATGGCTTCTGAGACGCATGCAGAGCTTTGGGCGCATGGATGTGGAGGCGCATGCAGAGACTTGACTTCTATATTTTGGGATCAGGAGTAAGTCGGGGGCGCATGGGTTTTGAAGCGCATGCAGATTTTTGGGCGCATGGCTGTGGAGGCGCATGCAGATGATTGGTCGGCCACGTGACAAAGCTGTGGCCGACAAAAGCAAGTAATGATGATGCTGACATCGGCGGCTCTTCATTTTCTGCAAAAGCTGCCAACTGCTCAGTCGTACTGTTAACTATGTCACATAGCATTAAATGATTGCTGGGTGACAGCTTTATATGGGCACATTGATCTGTGCTTCACTAGGCGTATGGGTCTATGTCCCATTGGGCGCATTTGGTACGGTACGTATAGTGATGACGGCACATCTGCCACATGGCGCATCTTCTTTGGCCCGTCTGTTGATTTTTTCGAGGCGGTTAATGGTTGTTTGACTTCGCTGAATTTGAAGAGGCATATTCATCGACATTAATGCCGATTCATTACACAGAATATGAGGAGACTACCACTTGGCGCATGGGCGAAGGTTGCATCGGCCTATAAATAGCTTTGTGAATAGTTTTGTTTCTCATTTCACTTAGCTTTCCTTCATGGAGATGAACTTGATCGATCCTCTGCCTTGGCGAGTTGACGATGACCTCCTTTCGAAGACGAAGATGTGCCGGGTTAGTATTTTCACCATCGGCCCTGTTTTTATACAAGCCTGTGAAAGTGCCAATTGCATCCAAATATCGGGATCGTCATGTCCCAACACAGGCTGAAGGTGCCTGTTGCATTCAAAGAGCGGGACGGTCGTGTCCTAATTTTTGTTATGCTGAAAGAGACGCAGGTCGGGGCTGTAATACCCCGATTTGGTTAGGCTAAAAGATCCACTCCTCCTGCTAGAGTGCTTGCATGCTTACGAGGAAGTGATTTGCTCTGACTATGCACGGGGATATGCCTATGCGAAGATGATGGGATGATGCACCTGACTGTTGCATCAAAGTGATGTGTCTGGCTGTAGCTTTTAGGCTTTTTTCTTTCTAATAGAATTTTCTTTGTAAAAGAGTTTTGGACATGTAATAGACTTTCATATGAAATAAAAGCCTAACTTTAATGTCTCTACTTCTTTGCTGTTTTTTGCTGCGCCAAGTGTTCTGTTGAGTTTCCTGGCGCATGTTGATTTTGGGGGCGCATGAGAGTTAGGGCGCATAGGAATTCTGGTGTGAGATATGCCTGAAATATTTTTCGATACACAGATTGGATCTACTCAATCCTCAATTTTACTCAATCGTCAATCACCAATCCAAATATTCTTCGAACACACCTTCGCTTCAAACCACAAGCCGAAGCAATCCAAATTGCCATGTCCTGATTTTCTGATTTTGATCATTCCCGCGACATGAATCACCATGTCAGCGCTCACGCGGAACGATCGATTTACTTTGTGCAACTTAGTCCCTTTGTATTGTCTTTCTAGTCTTACCTTAGAATCAGTTTTAGGACAGACGCCTTGGCATATTTTGTGTCTAAAGACCATCCCGTGCTTGCAACAACAACGTGAATCCAACAACGTTAACTTATCAAGTCGTATTTGCCTTACGGCCCAAAATCGGAGACGTAACTACACGATGAGACTTTAATTTTTGTGTGACCGTGCTACCTCTTTGAGACAGTGCCTCACCACTTACTGACTTACCCTTACTTGTGTTATGACAGCGCGGCCATGCCTCATATTTTGAGGTCCTGCCCTGCAACTCAAGATAACATAACCAAACTTGCCCTACGGCCCTTTCCAACTTAACCTGAGACCAACTCGACTTGTGGAACTTGCGTGGACAACTCACAGTCCCGACGCCACATTCGTGCACAGGTACGGTGTCTACGTTGTAGCCAAATCTTAGGCCCAAAGTTTGTGTTCTGACTGTACCCATATAAAAATAGACTCAATCCAAATGCACACATGAGAATTGTCGCCCGTGCCGACCCATCTATATGAACAGGTCACTGGCCCAAGCCATTTTGGACATAGCCTGGCAGCCGGTGGCCCCTGCAACGCGAGTAGCTAACTCCAAAGCAAGTCCCTGAACTACTGTTTGCTACCTAGTAGATGAAAGCTGCCTTGCAAACGCGAGTAGCGGGCTCCGAAACAAGACCCCAATCTACCGGCTTTTTTTACCCAGCTCGGCTATTACCCCGTTTCCACTATGGCCGGATCGGTCCCTTGGCCCAGGCTTTTCGATCCGAAGAAACGGTAAAAACACCCCTTGTCGACAAGTCGTCCATGACCACGCACCTACGACAACATCTAGACTCACGTATATGCAAGGCCTAATTTGTGGAACGACTCAACCAAACTTAGCAAACCGTGCTTTGGAACCATACTTGCAAATCATGCATCAAAACCATGAGACTCCCAACAAGGGACCGCCTCGGAGACTAACCATCGCTCGAACTTTCCTTTGCGACTAACCATCACTCAGACCTAACAGTCTTTGAACTCAGGGAACGGCTACGGTATAGCCTTCCTACTTAACTTGGACATAACGTATTCCTTATGTCACCCTCACTTTTCCCAGTTAGGGGTAAAATAGTAATTTTCTATTTTATAATATTTTTGGGAATTTTATTTCATGAATATTATTATTTAATTATTATAGGAGTCGGGTTCGAATTTTATCGCATTCCGAGTTGATTCGGGACCCCGGTGAATTTCGACTTGAGCCGTAATTAGCATGTTAGCTAACCATGGCCCACCACACTAAACTTTTGGGTTTAGGAGTTTGGACTAGTCCCCCATGAGTAATTTAGTTTAATTATGATTTTTATTAATTTTTAGCAACTTCCTAAACCTATTTTGGAATTTAATTAGCATTTAGGCTTGGGAGGAGCAAACTTGTAAATACAAGTGCCCCTACCCATGCCCCCTTTGGCCGGCCACATGTAGGTTCACCCCCCCCCCCCCCCCCCTCTCTTTTCTTCACCACCAAGTAACTTCTCCATCTCCATTTCTTTCTTTCTTCCAAGCTTCTTCTCAAGAGAGAACCCATTGTTAGGTATGCTTTTAATTCTTCATTTATTACTCATTTGCATTTAACTCCCTCACAATAAATGGAGAGGAGCTCATTCTCCACCATTTGCCCACAAATTTGTAGGTTTTTCCTAGAAAAATAGGTTAGGAATTTATTATGGTTTAATCCTTTTTGAGAGTGGTATATATATATATATATATATATATATATATATATATATATATATATATATATATATATATATATATATATATATATATATATATATATATATACCACTCTCAAATATATATATATATATATATATATATATATATATATATATATATATATATATATATATATATATATATATTTTTGAGAGTGGTATATATATATATATATATATATATATATATATAAATATATATATATATATATACATGTGTATTTATGAGTGTGTATTATTATAAGTATTGTGTGTGTGTGTGCAAGGGAAATGGTATGTGAGAATGGTATGTGAGAGTGGTATGTGAGAGTGGTGAGAGTGTGTGTGTGTGTATTTGTGTTGTGTGAGGGTGTGTGTGTGTTTGTATTATATATATATATATATATATATATATATATATATATATATATATATATATATATATATATATATATATATTTTTATATCTATATATATATATATATATATATATATATATATATATATATATATATATATATATATATATATATATATATATGAATGTGTATAATATATATAGATATGAGTGTGCATTTACATATGTATATGGATATGGGTGTGTATGTATGTATATAGATAGATATGTGAGTGTTGTGTGTATATATATATATATATATATATATATATATATATATATATATATATATATATATATATATAGAGGGATATAAATATATATATATAGATATATATATAGAGAGAGAGATAGGAAGTAGGGATGAAGAAGAATAGAAGGAGAAAAATAAGAAACAGCTACAGCAGCAGCACCAGCTGCAGTAACAGCAGCAGCAGCCCTGGCAGCAGCTGCTGCCAGGCAAAACCCCCTAGTGCTTTCACCTATTAAACCCCCCCCCCCCTTTTATATATGTATATATAAGTGGTAGATAGTTAAAATTAGAAGAGGTTTAAGGAATTAGAAGTTAGAAAAGAATAAGAAGAAGTTAGAAGGAAAGAATTAGAAGAAGTTAGAAGAATAGGAAGAAAAGAGGGAAATAGGAAATAGAGGAGATCGAGTTAGAGGACGAAACGGAGCTCGGAGTATCGGAATGAGTTGAAACTTGGCGTGGGGCAAGAATACGTGAATTAGATTTTACGGGTAGGCTCCCGAGTGGAAGTCGGGGTTGTAGGGCGCCGGTATCGCGCCGTACCATTGCGTATCTTGAAATATTCAAGATACCGGCAATAGGCCGTAACATGGACTAGATGTCCACTTTACCTAGGTATCTTGGTAGGTAATATATGTATAGGCTAGTACCTTACTACCCTAGGGAGCTCGGGTCAAAATACCAAGCGTAGGTAGGCTAACTTGATAATTGCCTAAGCTAGAATTTTACCCTTTTTAAGGGTAAAATAGGATATTGGCCTACGGCCAAGATTTGAGTTTCGAAGTCCAACATGGACTTGGATATGGGTTGTAGAGGTTGGTAATAGTTAGAAATAGTCGCCTAGACCTAGTCTTGACCCCGGTTGACCCAGAGTTGACTTTTTACCCAAAAGTCAACCGTGAGTCAACACTTTGTCTAGATTTAACCAAATCCAAACTAGAGTTGACCAGTTGACCAAAAGTCAACTGTTGATCAACATTTGACCAGTTTGACCTAGAGTTGACCTAGAGTTGACCAGAGTTGACCAAGGTTGACCAGTTGACCAAAAGTCAACTGTAGGCTAACTCTTGACCCCGTTTGACTTTCTTCGACTTGTTTTGACCTGTGATGACTAGTATGACCTAGGATTGACTTGGTTTGGCTTAGATTGACTTGATATAACTTGATTTGACCTAGATTGACTTGACAGGACTTAGTGTGACTCAGTGAGACCTAGTTTGACCTAGATTGCATATCATTCATTGCAAATCATTCTTAAACTTGTTTAAACCTAAATTAACTTACAGTATCTCATATTTAGGTCTTCTGATTACCGCTCTGAGCATTGATATACCCTACAGCTCAGGACAACAGGCGAGTACATTCACTGATAGTTTTCATTGTCTTGATATTTGCTATATCCGATTCAGTCGTAGTGTCTTACTTGATTCTCAGACACGATAGTTCACGGACTAGTATTGTCGGATTCCTGTCATGAGATGTCATTTCTGGATTTCTTGGGATACTGGTACTTGCTTAGTCTTGATTCTCGTACTTGTATTGACGCCGATTCCTGAAGAGGACTTGCTCCCCTCTTAGGGAATCTCGCGTCATGACGTGCTATGTCCGGATCCGTATACTATTCGGGGAATGGGGAATATTATAGATAGTGTGATCAATACCCACCTTGAGTTACTACTTGTATCATAGCTATACCCTCACCTCACGATGGGTATAGCCTGACCTGTGCTACTACTTGCTCCATAGCTTACCATTCCGGCCGGACCGAGTCCACGTACTTATAGCCGGTCGGCTGGAAGCCTGATTCTTGACCCATACCGATCATATTAGGCTATAATATTTGAGGCACATTTTATATTTACTTTTCCTGTCATATATCCTGTTCTGTTCTACATTCAGTACTTCCTCACCATGCATGATATACAGTTACTCACATGCTCTACATGCCTTTACATTGTATCTTGATTGGAGACTAAGTTCTGCTCGGGAGAAGAGTTACAACTCCGGTCCTTGTTTGGTTTAAGGGTTGTAACTCGACTTCCGAACGGTTCCCAAGTTTTCATATATCTTTGTCTCGTAGTTCATTATACTGTCTCTTATAGAACTTGTCAATTCACATGGAACTGCTGTTAGTGTTTGTACTTGCTCATTTTCCTGACAGGATACCGTTATGATATATTACAAATGACTCTGAGGTGGACTGCTTGACCTATTATGGGTTCGAGTTAGATGGAGTAGCCTTGGATCGTGGCCTTATAGTAGAGCCACTAGATTTTGTACTTCCAGAGTGGTGTAGGTTAGCTAGGTTTGACTGGACTGCGATCCAGCTAGCTTTATCAGACTGTAGTTTCTATATTATATTTTGATACCCTGTGATGTTGTATATATCTGGGCTTGTATTGGACTCTGGACTTATTTACTCTTTCATCTATCATATGTCTTTCTTCTGAGCTATCTACCTTAGTTTTATTCTGTGATTGAGATTGTATTATTATGTCACCTCCATTCGGTGAGTATATACTGTACAGATACATTTATACTGTTAGTCGTAGTATTTACAGACGTTATATACAGCGTTCTACCGCCGACACTGCGGCGTAGGCTGGACGTACCCACGTGCTCGTGCCCCTCATAAGGGTACGGGTCGTGACACATTTTTGTGGTGGCCCACGCAGGTCCAGTGTCGCAATTGCCAATTAATGCGATCTCGTAATGGTGCTCGACTTAGAGTACTAATTACGAGCCTACAATTAGGACGTAGGACCTAGGACATGATAGGAGTTTCTCAATCACACCTAGGAAATTTCTGATCTTTTGATTATCATGATTATTCACCTTGTATTAAATTAACTGTCCTTCTTTGATAATCTACTCATGTGCTATATTGATCTCTTTGTTTCAATTTGTCTCCAGGATGACGAAGATGTACCCGCAGGCCACTGGATCGAGTAGCTTGCCTGAGAGATCTGATCAGGCAGAGGAAGAGGTTCACGAGACTGCCCCCATTGATTCTACTATTCTATAGACCCCGGCAGTTGCACAGAGAGGTCTACCACCTCCACCCCAGAGGGTTACGACCGTTGTTCCAGAGATACTGCCGCCACCACCACCGATATCGACGGATACGTATCACATGTTCCTTCTCCTTCAGCAGATGATGGAGACACGGCGGGCCCAGGCAGAGGCATCACAGCGCCAGTCGGAGGCGTCACACCGTCAGATCGAGATGCTGAGGCAGAGTATGGAGAACTCGCATCAGCTTGTACTGGCAGCAGTAGAGAGAGTGGCATCGGGTACGATGCAGGGCCCTACTGGCCAGCAGCCGTACCAGCAGCAGTCCAGGTCGGGGACAGTACTAGACTTTAGGAAGATGAGCTCCAGGGACTTCACAGGCACAGAGGGCATCCTTTATGCAGACGACTGGCTAGAGGATGTACAGCGGAGCATGGAGCTGGCAGAGCTTCCTAGAGCACTTTTGGTTTCGGCCACAGCCAGCCTATTCTTCGACATTGCGCTGACATGGTACCGCACGGATCCTCGTACGTCGGTGAGAGGGCTGACTTGGAAGAACTTCCGAAGGCTCTTCAAGGAGAAGTTCTTCCCGGACGTGGCTCTTACAGCTTTGGAGGGCCAGTTCGTAGGTCTAGTGCAGAGGAACTCGTCGGTGGACGAGTATGCAGCTGAGTTCTTCCGCCTTAGCAGGTTTGCTCCCGATATGATCCAGAATGAGGGGCAGAAGGCTCGTAAGTTCCGCAGGGGACTTATTCATGCAGTGCGCACCCGCACCTCGGGTCTCCGTGACGCGACGTTCGATCAGATATTGATGGACGTGCAGATTGTAGAGGAGGACTTCGGCCTCAAGCCGAAGAGGAGCGGAGATACTATAGGGGCGAGTTCCAGTGCAGGACCGGCCAAGCACCACCACATTCAGCAGCAGCAGCAGCAGCTGAGGCCGTTTCAGCAGCAGCCTCTGTTGCAGATTCAGCAGGCATCGGCGCGTGCCCAGCAGCATCAGGGTCAGGGCCAGAGGCAGACCCAGCAGTGTGTTTTCTGCAGAAAGATGGGGCACAGCAGAGACGTATGCCGGAGGAGGTTAGGCGCTTGCCTATTCTGCGGAGGGACCGACCACCAGCTGATGGGCTGCCCTGTTCGGGCAGCCAAAGGAGGCTAGGACAGGGTGCAGCCGGCTAGAGGACCAGCGGTTCAGCAGAGGGGTCCTCCACTGCAGACCCAGCAGCAGCGTTTTGTCCAGCACCGAGGGGAGCACCCGCGGGCAGGGTGTTCGCTTTGGCAGCAGAGGAGGAGGCAGAACCCGTGGAAGATGTTGTAACAGGTCATGTTCTCCTAGATTCTTTCTCTGCTTTCGCCTTATTTGATTCTGGGGCGACCCATAGTTTTGTGTCTGTTTCTTTTGCTTTGAGACACAATATTATTGCTGAATGTATGGGTAGGACTTACAAGATTATGACCGGGGGAGGCATTATCTTGGTTAATAATATTTGCAAGGGGCGGAGAGTCACTCTGAGAGGCCGGGACTTGAGTGCGTGTCTGCTCGTAATGCCTCTACCGAGGTACGATATGGTACTCGGTATGGATTGGTTGAGCATGCACCATGCTAGCATTGATTGTAGAGGAGGCAGAGTTTTTTTTAGGACGCCGGGTGAGCCAGAGATCGAGTTTGCTCGAGGAGCAGCGGAGCCGGAGGCTAGATTCTGTGGAGCTTTGTTGGCGGGACAGGATTTGCCACATCCGTTGATTGCTGAGTTCTCGGATGTCTTTTCCGAGGAGTTGCCGGGGATGCCGCCAGACAGGGACATTGAGTTCTCCATAGACTTGGTGCCGGGCGCCGAGCCCATCTCACAGCATGTCTATAGGGTGAACAACAGCGAGTTGATAGAGCTGAAGAAGCAAGTCGACGAGCTGCAGGACAAGGGGTTCATCAGATCCAGTTCTTCGTCCTGGGGAGCGCCAGTCCTGTTTGTGCCGAAGAAGGACGGTACGTCCCATATGTGCATTGATTACCGGGCGCTCAACAACCTCACTATCAAGAATAGGTACCCTTTGTCGAGGATCGACGACTTGTTCGATCAGCTGAGTGGGGCAAAGGTCTTTTCGAAGATAGATTTGAGGTCCGGGTATCACCAGCTGAAGGTGAGGCGGGATGACATTCCCAAGACGGCATTTCGGACTCGGTACGGCCAGTACGAGTTTACAGTGATGCCATTTAGGTTGACCAATGCTCCCGAGGTGTTCATGAACTTGATGAACAAGGTATTCCATCAGTACCTTGACAAGTTCGTGGTGGTCTTCATAGACGATATCTTGATCTATTCGAAGACGCAGGAAGAGCATGAGGAGCACTTGAGAGTTGTGTTAGAGACTCTGAGGAGGGAGCAACTCTATGGGAAGCTTTCGAAGTGTGAGTTCTTCTTAGACCAGGTGGAGTTCCTAGGTCATATTGTGACTGAGCACGGGATTTCAGTAGACCAGAGGAAGATTTCGGTAGTGGAGTCTTGGTCTACACCCAGTTTAGTTGCCGAGGTTCGGAGCTTTCTGGATTTGGCTGACTATTACCGGAAGTTCGTCCAGGACTTTTCGCGGATTGCAGAGCCGATGACTAGACTCACCAGGAAGGACGTGGAGTTCGTCTGGACTGTTGAGTGTCAGGCTGCATTCGATGAGCTGAAGAGGAGGTTGACTTCAGCTCCGATCCTGACTTTGACATCTGGGTCAGGAGGGTTCTCGATCTTCAGCGATACTTCCGGGAAGGGTTTAGGGTGTGTTCTTCAGCAGCATGGGAAGGTGATTGCCTATGCATCCAGGCAGTTGCGTCCTCATGAGAAAAACTATCCTACTCATGATCTGGAGTTGGCTGCGGTTATATTTGCTTTGAAGTTATGGAAGCATTACCTGTACGGAGAGCGAGTTGAGATCTTCACAGATCACAAGAGCTTGAAGTACGTGTTCACTCAGAAGGAGTTGAACATGCGGCAGAGGCGGTGGTTAGAGCTGATGAAGGACTTCGATATATCCTTGCAGTACCATCCGGGAAAGGCCAACGTAGTTGCAGATGCCTTGAGCAGGTATCCAGTTGCTATGTTCTTGACGACAGATCGTCACTTGTTGGCCGACCTGGATAGTTTGGGTATCGAGGTCATCATTTCGGGCATGGAGATCCAGATGTGGGGTTTGCAGATTCAGTCTGAGCTGATGGATAGAGTCAGGTCAGCGCAGTATGATAATGTTGCCCTGAGGAGCATCAGGGAGCAGGTGAGGACGGGCTTGCTTGACGATTTCTCTGTAGCCGAAGACGGGTCGTTGCGGCACGGTACTAGGCTGTGCGTTCCGCGTGGAGAGCTTCGGAAGGAGGTTCTTCAGGAGGTGCATCGCTCTCAGTATTCTATGCATCCTGGAGCCAACAAGATGTATAGGGACCTAAGAGAGCACGTATGGTGGTATGGCATGAAGCGCGAGGTAGCTCAGTTTGTACCTCGTTGCCTTGTGTGTCAGCAGGTGAAGGCCGAAAGGCAGAGACCAGGAGGATTGCTACAGCCGCTACCCATTCCCGAGTGGAAGTGGGAGCATATCACCATGGACTTTGTATCTGGACTTCCACGGTCGCCAGGTGGGAAGGACGCGGTTTGGGTCATAGTTGATAGATTGACCAAATCGGCCCACTTTTTGCCTTTCAAAGTGGGTTTGTCTACGGAGAGGCTGGCTGAGCTGTATGTTCGTCAGATCGTGAGATTGCACGGAGTTCCGGTGAGCATAGTTTCAGATCGGAATAGCCGATTCACTTTCCACTTCTGGAGGAGTTTGCAGGCTAGCTTGGGCACCTCGCTCAAGTTTAGTACTGCTTATCATCCTCAGACAGACGGGCAGTCGGAGAGGACCATCCAGACCTTGGAGGATATGCTTCGTACATGTGTGCTAGATCTCGGGGGTTCTTGGGAGGACCATCTTCACCTGGTAGAGTTTGCTTACAACAACAGCTACCAGGCCAGTATAGAGATGTCACCATTTGAGGCTCTATATGGACGGAGATGCCGTACTCCTTTGTCTTGGGACGATGTCGGCGAGCGGGCGCTTCTTGGGCCGGAGATGGTTGTGGATGCGGCCGAAAAGGTCAGATTGATTAGAGACAGACTTCGGGTGGCTCAGGATAGGCAACGGCATTGGGCCGATAGTCACCGGAGACCATTAGAGTTCGAGGTTAGTTTCAGTTCTTGTCATGTTTGTTGTGATTGTTTGTTAGTTGTGTGTTGAGTTTTTGTCTTGTGTCTAGGTTGGTGACATGGTATTTCTGAGGATATCCCCGACACGTGGCACTATTCGCTTTGGCGGCGGTGGGAAGCTCAGTCCGCGCTACATCGAACCTTTCACCATCTTAGAGAGGATCGGTGCAGTAGCCTACCGACTGGACTTGCCTACCAGGCTCGAGGAAGTGCACAACATGTTTCATGTATCTCAGCTGAGCCGGTACGTGGCAGATCCTAGCCACGTATTGGACCATTCAGCGATACAGGTGGGACCTACTCTCAGCTTTCCAGAACAGCCGGTGGAGATTCTGGATCGCAGGGAGAAGGTGCTCCGGAACCAGGTCATACCCTTGGTTCGGGTTGCATGGAGACATCACTCTCCAGGTGAGTTTACCTGGGAGAGGGAGGACGACATGCGGGAGCGTTTCCCTTATCTTTTCGCGCCCTGAGGTATAAATCTAATTCTTTTGTCTTTCTGTTTGTGATTTCCTGTGCTTGTTGTCTTCAATTTCGAGGACGAAATTTTTTTAAGGTGGATAGACTTGTCACCCTCACTTTTCCCAGTTAGGGGTAAAATGGTAATTTTCCATTTTATAATATTTTTGGGAATTTTATTTCATGAATATTATTATTTAATTATTATAGGAGTCGGGTTCGAATTTCATCGCATTCCGAGTTAATTCGGGACCCCGGTGAATTTCGACTTGAGCCGTAATTAGCATGTTAGCTAACCATGGCCCACCACACTAAACTTTTGGGTTTAGGAGTTTGGACTAGTCCCCCATGAGTAATTTAGTTTAATTATGATTTTTATTTATTTTTAGCAACTTCCTAAACCTATTTTGGAATTTAATTAGCATTTAGGCTTGGGAGGGGCAAACTTGTAAATACAAGTGCCCCTACCCATGCCCCCTTTGGCCGGCCACATGTAGGTTCCCCCCCCCCCCCCCCCCCCCCCCCCCCCCTCTCTCTTTCCTTCACCACCAAGTAACTTCTCCATCTCCATTTCTTTCTTTCTTCCAAGCTTCTTCTCAAGAGAGAACCCATTGTTAGGTATGCTTTTAATGCTTCATTTATTACTCATTTGCATTTAACTCCCTCACAATAAATGGAGATGAGCTCATTCTCCACCATTTGCCCACAAATTTGTAGGTTTTTCCTAGAAAAATAGGTTAGGAATTTATTATGGTTTAATCCTTTATATATATATATATATATATATATATATATATATATATATATATATATATATATATATATATATATATATATATATACATGTGTATTTATGAGTGTGTATTATTATAAGTATTGTGTGTGTGTGCAAGGGAAATGGTATGTGAGAATGGTATGTGAGAGTGGTATGTGAGAGTGGTGAGAGTGTGTGTGTATTTGTGTTGTGTGAGGGTGTGTGTGTGTTTGTATATATATATATATATATATATATATATATATATATATATATATATATATATATATATATATATGAGTGTGCATTTACATATGTATATGGATATGGGTGTGTATGTATGTATATAGATAGATATGTGAGTGTTGTGTGTATATATACATAGATATATATATATATATATATATATATATATATATATATATATATATATATATATATATATATATATATATATATATATATATATATATATATATATATATATATAACCATCTATATATATATATATATATATATATATATATATATATATATATATATATATATATATATATATATATATATATATATATATATATATAAAGAGAGAGATAGGAAGTAGGGATGAAGAAGAATAGAAGGAGAAGAATAAGAAACAGCCACAGCAGCAGCAGCAGCTGCAGTAACAGCAGCAGCAGCCCTGGCAGCAGCTGCTGCCAGGCAAACCCCCCCCCCTAGTGCTTTCACCTATTAAACCCCCCCCCCCTTTTATCTATATATATGTATATATATATATATATATATATATATATATATATATATATATATATATATATATATATATATATATATATATAAGTTGGTAGATAGTTAAAATTAGAAGAGGTTTAAGGAATTAGAAGTTAGAAAAGAATAAGAAGAAGTTAGAAGGAAAGAATTAGAAGAAGTTAGAAGAATAGGAAGAAAAGAGGGAAATAGGAAATAGAGGAGATCGAGTTAGAGGGCGAAACGGAGCTCGGAGTATCGGAATGAGTTGAAACTTGGCGTGGGACAAGAATACGTGAATTAGATTTTACGGGTAGGCTCCCGAGTGGAAGTCGGGGTTGTAGGGCGCCGGTATCGCGCCGAACCATTGCGTATCTTGAAATATTCAAGATACCGGCAATAGGCCGTAACATGGACTAGATGTCCACTTTACCTAGGTATCTTGGTAGGTAATATATGTATAGGCTAGTACCTTACTACCCTAGGGAGCTCGGGTCAAAATACCAAGCGTAGGTAGGCTAACTTGATAATTGTCTAAGCTAGAATTTTACCCTTTTTAAGGGTAAAATAGGATATTGGCCTACGGCCAAGATTTGAGTTTCGAAGTCCAACATGGACTTGGATATGGGTTGTAGAGGTTGGTAATAGTTAGAAATAGTCGTCTAGACCTAGTCTTGACCCCGGTTGACCCAGAGTTGACTTTTTACCCAAAAGTCAACCGTGAGTCAACACTGTCTAGATTTGACCAAATCCAAACCAGATTTGACCAGTTGACCAAAAGTCAACTGTTGGTCAACATTTGACCAGTTTGACCTAGAGTTGACCTAAAGTTGACCAGAGTTGACCAGGGTTGACCAGTTGACCAAAAGTCAACTGTAGGCCAACTCTTGACCCCGTTTGACTTTCTTTGACTTGTTTTGACCTGTGATGACTGGTATGACCTAGGATTGACTTGGTTTGGCTTAGATTGACTTGATATAACTTGATTTGACCTAGATTGACTTGACAGGACTTAGTGTGACTCAGTGAGACCTAGTTTGACCTAGATTGCATATCATTCATTGCAAATCATTCTTAAACTTGTTTAAACCTAAATTAACTTACAGTATCTCATATTTAGGTCTTCTGATTACCGCTTTGAGCATTGATATACCCTACAGCTCAGGACAGCAGGCGAGTACATTCACTGATAGTTTTTATTGTCTTAATATTTGCTATATCCGATTCAGTCGTAGTGTCTTAGTTGATTCTCAGACACGATAGTTCACGGACTAGTATTGTCGGATTCCTGTCATGAGATGTCATTCCTGGATTTCTTGGGATACTGGTACTTGCTTAGTCTTGATTCTCGTACTTGTATTGACGCCGATTCCTGAAGAGGACTTGCTCCCCTCTTAGGGAATCTCGCGTCATGACGTGCTATGTCCGGATCCGTATACTATTCAGGGAATGGGAAATATTATAGATAGTGTGATCAATGCCCACCTTGAGTTACTACTTGTATCATAGCTATACCCTCACCTCACGATGGGTATAGCCTAACCTGTGCTACTACTTGCTCCATAGCTTACCATCCCGGCCGGACCGAGTCCACGTACTTGTAGTCGGTCGGCTGGAAGCCTGATTCTTGACCCATACCGATCACATTAGGCTATAATATTTGAGACACATTTTATATTTACTTTTCCTGTCATATATCTTGTTCTGTTCTACATTCAGTACTTCCTCACCATGCATGATATACAGTTACTCACATGTTCTACATGCCTTTACATTGTATCTTGATTGGAGACTAAGTTCTGCTCGGGAGAAGAGTTACAACCCCGGTCCTTGTTTGGTTTAAGGGTTGTAACTCGGCTTCCGAACGGTTCCCAAGTTTTCATATATCTTTGTCTCGTAGTTCATTATACTGTCTCTTATAGAACTTGTCAATTCACATGGAACTGCTGTTAGTGTTTATACTTGCTCATTTTCCTGACAGGATACCGTTATGATATATTACAGATGACTTTGAGGCGGACTGCTCGACCTATTATGGGCTCGAGTTAGATGGAGTAGCCTTGGATCGTGGCCTTATAGTAGAGCCACTAGATTTTGTACTTCCAGAGTAGTATAGGTTAGCTAGGTTTGACTGGACTGCGATCCAGCTAGCTTTATCAGACTATAGTTTCTATATTATATTTTGATACCCTATGATGTTGTATATATCTGGGCTTGTATTAGACTCTGGACTTATTTACTCTTTCATCTATCATATGTCTTTCTTCTGAGCTATCTACCTTAGTTTTATTCTGTGATTGAGATTGTATTGTTATGTCACCTCCATTCGGAGAGTATATACTGTACAGGTACATTTATACTGTTAGTCGTAGTATTTACAGACGTTATATACAACATTCTACCGCCGACACTGCGGCGTAGGCTGGACGTACCCACGTGCTCGTGCCCCTCATAAGGGTACGGGTCGTGACACCTTAAGTGCCAATAGACCGTGGCTAACTTCCTACTTAACCAACTGTGGCTCGTGCCTTAAACGAACTCGTGTTCTATACGACGCTATCGCCCAAGTCATACCTTATATGACGGGCCTTGAGATCGTGGGACTATTTAACTTGACAACCGCAGAAATTACGGGACAATGCTTGCTATGAGTTCGATAACCCAGCATTACCTTGCCTAACTTAATCGAGCCTACAACTTAACCCGAGGGACGAGCAAAGGCCATGCCAAGCCTTGCATCGTGGAACCATGTATGCTTTATCAAGCATTTATACGTGCGACGCCTATGACTTAGGCTAATTTCTACTTTGTGACAACTTAAACCAACTTCCTTCTCCCAAGCCACGGGACGAAGGGGCCGAGTGTCAATTTAAGGCCCTTGTGCAACAATTCTAAGCCGACCATGGACCTTTTCCATGTCCTAACTCAATCGACCCAACTTAGGATTATTCCCTTAGCTGTGTGGATTCGTCTCTTTTATTATCAAGCCTACTTGTGCATTTGAAAACTTTCGTTTTATTAGTGTGAAGGCCAAGCTGAGGCAAGTTTACCGAAGCCACCCACATAAGCGAGGGGTCGCCTCGACCGAGCAATGTCTTCGAGCTGCCGTTGCAAGGCTAAGTCAGAACGCCGTTGGCGTTTTGATTCCTCTGATTAACTGAGCAGGACGGGGCACTACAATATCCTCGTCTGGGCGCATGACCGCTCCGCGCATTGCTGTAGGAGCGTATGCTATTCTCTGTTTTAATGCAAGAAGATAACGCCTTGAATTTTTGAAAGATTAAGGATAATCTTTTGAAAGATATATAGCCGTCAGTTTCACGAGACCCGAAGCAGCTGCTGCTGACGTCATGCCTCATCGGTTCATGCACGTGGCTCGTGCCGATAAATAGGCGTATGTGAGAGAGAGAGAGAAAGTCTTCTACTTCTTCTCCTTCTTCCTCTAGAGTCTTTCAAAAACCCTAGCTTCTTTAGAGAGATGGCTCCCAAGACTCCCCGTGGCGGTGCTGGCCAAGGAAGGGCAAGGACAAGGAGCCTGTGAAGGTCGATGTAGAGGACATCTTCATCTTCGTAGCGACGCCCGTCGACGTTCGGCCGGCGGTGATCGGTGGGTGATCCTTCACTTCGTTGCAACACTGTTGGAGCACGTGGGTGTGACTGAAATGAGGCGCATCCCTATTGACACGCCTAGGCTTCTCATTACTGACACGCATGGACTTAGTCTTGATGATGCGTCGAAGCTTTTCTCGCTGATGTGCTTGGACTTAGGTCCTGATGATGCGCCGAAGCTCCATTTGCTGACGCACATGGACTTAGGTCCTGATGATGCGCCAAAGCTTCGTTTGCTGATGCACATGGACTTAGGTCCTAATGATGCGCCAAAGCTTCTTTTCAAATGCGCCTTGGCCTCGGTCCTGTGTGTGTGCCTTTGGTGAGATTCTATCTGTGCGCATGGGTTTTGACCCAGTTGATGCGCTAGATTGTTGATGCGCCTCAGATGCTTGTTTTGAGCTTATAAGTCTTTTGCTAACTTTTCTTTAATTTTGTTGCAGTATCCATACCAAAGACGGAGGCTGTCATAAAGGAAGAGATATTGCCTCCTCTCGTCAAACAAGAGCCGATGACCGTTAAGGAGGTGTTACCAAAGGCTGAGGTCAAGGAAGAACCATTGACCATCATAAAAACGATTGCTCCCAAGGTTGAAGTTTAGGAGGAGCCACCTTAGAGAGTAGTAGCATTGGGACTGACCCTCCTGCCCTTACAGAAGACCTCAACCAGATTGAGCCTTCATATGCAAAGTGGCTGAGGGAGTCGTACATGCCTCAACACAACTATGATCCCTGGCTGTAAGGATTCATAGGTTACCTTGCAATCGCCATTTTCGGGAATATGAATAAAGTCAATGTCCCTATTTTGTTTTAGTATTTCTGTCTGTCTTTAGCTTTTCTTTGAGATCCGAAGATGTAGTTTTTGCTTCTTTTTTATGTCGATGTAATCCTTTACTTCCTGCTTAAATGAAGAAATGGAGAACTTTTTGCTTTGTTCATTCTTGTGATGAATCTGTGATTTTTTTTGGGTAGACCTATTTTTTTTGCGCATCTTGGTTTCTAGGTACAGATAATAAGTTACGAAGGAAAAAAAATCGACATATTTACTCAGAGGTGATATGGACGTGGTAAATATGGGTTAATGATAGAGTTTTCCTACTCAGAGGTAATATGGACGTGGTAGGAGTGAAATCTGTAGGGATGTATAGAACAATTCTGAGGTGATATGGACGTGGATGTTCTATGATCAATGTACAACAACGCAGGAGTGGTTACACGGGATGTTTACTCAGAGGTAATATGGACGTGGTAAATATAGTAATGAGCGTGACCTTACGTAGTGTAAGGTTTTGCTTTATAGGGTGTAGAGAAGCAACTCAGAGGTGATGTGGACATGGTTGTTCTCCTACTGGGATGCAACAGAACAACTGGGTTCCAGGAGCATGTGATTGTCAAAGTAGGGGCGTGAACTTGGTTTGTCAAGTTCACAAATTTTCTCTCCATAAGGTTGAGTGAGACGATAAGCACCATTTGAGTATACCATCTCTATGATGAAGGGTCCTTCCCATTTGGATTCGAACTTTCCCAGTGTCTTATGAGTCATCACCATCGGTCTCATGACTGCCAGAACCAGTTTGCCCACTTGGAAAGTTCTCTGTTTGACTCTTCTGTTGAAAGCCTGTGAAATACGGGCTTGATAAAGTTCGATGCGCTGTTGAGCCAAGAGGCATTTTTCATCGAGCGCTTCCAACTCTTGCAGACGGCGACGTTGATTGTCTTCTTCCATCAGCTGGTTCGTGATCACCACTCGGAGTGAGGGTATCTGGATCTCTAGAGGCAGTACTGCTTCGCTTCTATAGACCAACGAGAATGGTGTGTTACCCGTCGGAGTCCGTACCATCGTGCGATAGGCCCAAAGGCATTCACCGAGCTTCTCGTCCCAATCGCGCTTGTTGGATGACACGACCTTCTTGAGTAGCTTGACGATGGTTTTATTAAAAGCTTCAGCCAATCTGTTTGCTGTCGGATTATAGGCGGTTGATGCCACATTCTGAGTACGATTCTTGTCACAGAATTTGCTGAATGCATGGCTGATGAATTGTGGATCGTTGTTGTGGATGATCCTCCGGGGTACCCCGAAATGGTAGATGATATGATGCTTGATGAAGCTGATCACTTTTGAGCTTTTTACCTCTGTTAGTGGTACGCTTTTGCCCACTTAGAGAAGTAGTCGTGATTGCTAGGACAAAGCGTTGTCCCCTGGATGAGGGAGGGGTGATGGGTCCCACTATGTCCATGCCCTAGGCTTTAAATGGTCAAGAGGCAACCGTAGGATGTAGAGGCTCTGATGGTCTGTGGATGAAGCCGGCGTGTAGCTGGCAAGCATGACATTTCTTTGCATACTCGACAGCATCGGCCATCATGGTAGGCCAATAATAGCCCATGCGTCGAAGTCGGTCCTGTAGCTTAGGACCGGGTTGGTGAACTCCGCTTGTTCCGTCATGGGCTTCTCGAAGAGCTTTGGCTGCTTCTTCGTTTGATAGACATCAGAGGAGAAGTCCATCGTAGGAGCGTCGGTATAATATTTTAGTGGACGTATCGTAATAGAACCGGAGCGAGCACCTTCTGACTGAGACTGCTTCCTTCGGGTCTTCCGGGAGGATCCCGTAGACGGCAAAGTCGATGAACGAGAATCTCCAGTCTCTAACGTTGATGCTGGTATCAGTAGTCATGGCATGATTTGTTCGCATGCACAGATTATTTCTGGGGCAAGCCAAATCCCGAGCCACCAATGTGATAAAGTATTGAGTCCCGACGGGTGCTGCCAATGAGGCCGCGAGGCCAGTAAGAGCATCAGCCTCCAAGTTTTGCAGCCGAGGCACATGTTCCATGAAGAATTCAGCGAAGGTTGAGATGATGTCCAATGCTGCTTTGTGATAAGGGACCAAGTCTTCATGGCAGACCTCGTATTGTCCTCGAACTTGATTGACGACGAGTTTTAAGTCGCCGTAGGACTCAAGGTATTCTACCCCCAGCTGCTTTGCTAACTGGAGTCCCATGATGAGAGCATTGTACTCTGCAACATTATTGGAGCACGGCTCTGAAAGGGAATAGGCACGCTGGATGACCAGCTTGTCGGGTGAGATCAGAACTACCCCCACTCTTGCGATGATCTAGCCTTTGGGGCATGTTCTTGAAGCACCGTCGAAGAACATCCGCCAAACGGTGTTCTCTTCGGTAATGTTTGATTCGTACACATCATCTAGAATATCCTCATAGAGTCGGGATGATTCTGAAATTGGGTGCATGGCTAGAAAGTCGGCCAGTACTTGGCCTTTGATGGCCTTTTGCGGGACGAATACCATGTCATATGGCATCAATAGTATCGCCCAAGTAGCTAATCGGGAATTTAGCGCTCCCGGCTTAGTCATGAAAACTCTGAGCGAATTAACCCGGGAGATGACATGAATTATCTGTCCCGAGACATAATGGCGAGTTTTCTGGATGGCGAACACTAGAGCTAGACATTCTTTTTCGACGGGGTTGTACCAGTGTTCGGCCCCGACTATTGTCCTGCTGAGGTAGTAGATGACCTACTCATGGCCCGCATTATTGTTCTGGGCCAACAAAGCGCTAAGGGAATGGTCCATTGCGCGGACATAGAGTAGAAATAGTTTGCCTGCAACAGGTGCCACCAAGACTTGGGGTATCGTCAGATAAGTTTTAATGTCGTCAAAGGCTTACTGACATTCTTTCGTCCAGACATAGGAGACTCCCTTCATCATGAGCTTGGTGAAGGGTTAGCATTTTTTGGAAAGGTTCGCTATAAACCTTCGGATGTATGCGAGACGTCCCTGAGGCCTCGAAGTTCTCTAAGGTTTTTCGGAGGGTCCATGTCAAGGATAGCTTTAGTCTTCTCGGGCTTGACATGGATGCCTTTTGCAGTGATAATGAAGCCCAAGAACTTTCTGTAGTTCCCCTTCTCGAAATTTAGAAATATTTTTATTTATTATTTGTTTTATTTAAATGGTAATTTTTTTAGATTTATAAATAATTAATTAGTAAATTATTACGGTATATGATTTTAGTTACGGTTAGGAATTTGAGTACAAGATGACTAGAAATTATGGCACGGATAGTGTAGTGCCGTGCTTTGACTAGTGTATTAGCACTGGTAGGGAAGACATGTCCATAAGTGTGTCCTAATTAGGAAAACCAGACCAAGTTGTGACATGACCATTATAAATAGTTTAATTATTCATTATTATTATTATTTGACGTTTAAGTGATCCGGTTGTACCAAACTAGTCCGGACTTGATACGAACCAAACCAGGCCCATGTAATGTTGTAAAGCGGCCAAAGACATTCACGACCATATAGATGTGTTGTATGAATGTGCGTACTACGTAATTTGTGTAGTGGTCTAGTAAATGTTTATATATATATATATATATATATATATATATATATATATATATATTTAATTTTTAAAAAAATATTTGGAAAGGAAATATCATAGAAAAAGCCAACCGAACAGAGAGCGGGCCCCACAGGCGGTAACCCGGATTCAAAAATCAAAACCCACAAAAAACAAAAGAACAAACAAAAAGGGGGAAGCACGCTCCCCAAGGGGGAACGTGGCCCGGGGGGGTTGCCCGAGGAAGATGTGGGGCCCGAGGGCTGGGGCCTGCCCGGGGGGGACGCCGGGCCCCAGGGGAGGGGGCGTATAGTGCCCCGTTCCGCGAAGGCACTAGATAGACAGAAAGATCGGATTTCTGGCTCTGCAATAGAATACGATTGATCTGGATGAGTGGAAGAAGTCTTATTTGCTGATTCGCTTACGCCTAATAAGAATTCGAGTTTTTGATTGAATGTTATTGTTAATAACAAGACAGTAAATCATTGAGTATGCTTATAAGAGAATCCACATGTTGCCATGCTAAGAACAAGAAAAGGGATAAGTTGTATGCTAAAGAAGAATTGTTGCATGCTAATAAGAAACGAATGTTTGCTATGTTAAATCAAACAAGGTGCCTGCCATGTTAAATAAGTTAGAGATATTGTCTCAAAAGAGAGAACTATTGACATGCTTAATAAGAAAAGAAAAGAGATTACTCACATGTCCTGAATTCGTATGCTTACAAAGAAAGAATGTTTATGCTTAATCTGAAAGAAGGCAGATTCATAGCTCTGTTATTACAAAGAGAGAAGACAGAGTCATAGCTCTATTGTTACAAAGATTGATATAGAGAAAGCTGAATCATTGCCCCTCAAAGTGTTTATCTGCTAGATGTTGTATTCATGCATTGGTCTCGGACAACTTGTATACAAGGTCACTAGATCTCTCGATGGTTTCCAGGGCACTGGGAGCTGATCGGCCTAGGAGAGATTGTCTAGACATTACGAGGTGCAAGGGCCTCGGGTGTTGCATCAATGTCCTTAGCGACGAGCTGAACCCAAGAGTCACAGCGGCTAATCATGGGTTTCCCATGGACCATCATATAGTTAGATGTTGATTGGTGCAGAGCTGAACCCATGTGTCACAGCTGCCAATCGAGTCTGCATGTGTCAAGAATATTTTGCTAAGAGTTATTTCATGCAGAGACGAACGGAGAAAAATGTTGGTTTTATCATATTTATGTTAATCCTTGTCTTGTACAGGGAAGGACCGTCGGCTATGGTAAGAGTCACTGAAAAGTGATATACATGTGTTGCTTAAGTTCCCATATAAATGCTTGCAGAGATTAACCTTTTTGCCATGAATGATATGTCCTACTAAAGAAAAGATAATGTATCATGCTTGTCATTGACCCTAACAGTTGCTCGAACAAAAGAAATGAATATGTTCATGAAATACGCTGTACACTCCACAAAAATGAATAGTAGTCAGCATGCTTGAAATGATTAGTCCCTTGTATGCTTGAAATGAACTGAAATGAAATGTTAGCTTTTCAAAGATGTGTTTTCAAAAGAGAATATAAACTGACTCTGTATGCATGAAATAAACATAGGTAAAAAGTAGCAAGATCACATCACAAGAAACGTTTTCTCACTAAATAAACAGTGATCGTTTCAGACAAATGTAGCTCTTTGTTCACAATTACCAGTATGCTGATATACTGACCCACCATCAGTCTGCATGCAGGTGCACTCTGCATCGAGAAGGATAGTCTGAAGCGATAGCTCGAACCTCATCCTCAAGAGCCAGAAATCAGAAGAGATGCCAAGAGATGACATCTGTTGCAAGAGTTGGTTTTGTATATAAAGGGATGTAATGTATGGGAACGGGATCATTGTAATCTGTAAAGTTCTGAGAGAATGTAATATTGTATCAGAGAGAAATGAGAGCTTGTAATCTGTTCAAATGAAATCAATAAAGAGAATTGTTTCTTGTTACCATTGTGTTCAATGCTTGTATTTTGAAATATGTCCGCTGCCGCTTCAATTATCTGCAATATGTTCCGCTGCGTATTGTCAACCTTGTCTATCTTGTCTTGCTTCAGGTCTTGGCCTTGTGTAAGCGCAACTTAGGCTTGCACGGCATCACGCCTTAGCGAGGACGAACGGTCTCACAGAGTCCAAAGCGAGGACGAAAGGACTCTGCGGGATCGGAGCGTGACAGAATGGTATCAGAGCAACACAATCCTCTGGCCAATTGATTCGATTGAATTCAAAGATGTTCATCTGACCAAAATTTCCTTGCCTGCTTGATATCATCAATGAGATGAACGAGGAGGAGGGAGGCTCGGACCTGCCAGGAGTCGGAAGGGAGCCGCCGGGAGAGAGGTGGCCCGAGGCAGCCAGCGCGGGGGAGAGGAGGGGGTCACGAGCCCCAGGCGGAGGGGAACCACCGGATGGGGGGGAGGAGGGCTCGACCCCGCAGGGGGGAGCGGAGGACTCAGGCGAGGATATATATATATATATATATATATATATATATATATATATATATATATATATATATATATATATATTTTATATATATATATATATATATATATATGCTCACGAAGAGTAATACAAACAGGTACGGGACCGACAAAAACACAAAAGGGTCCCGCGAAACAAGGTAGGAAATAGAAAAGATTGATTTCAAAATTTCAAAATTTTAAAAAACCAAAATTTTGAGATTTCAAAACAGTGTGGCGCAATGCCTAACGCTTTTGAAATTACGAAAACCGTAATTTCTAACTAAACCAGAACCAGAAGCGGGAAAAGGGGACAGCTGTGCCCCGGGTGCGTGTCCCAAGGGGGGACTGCCCGAGGCGCCAGGTGCTCAGCCCGAGGGCCTCCCACCGCGCATGGGCCTGACGCTGGCCGGCGCTCAGCCCGAAAGGGGGGCACTGCCCGAGGAAGAGGCGGGGGGCCCGAGGGGCGGGCGCAGCTCACGAGGCCGGCGGGTCCGGCGGTGGGGCTCCGGCGGGAGCGGAAGGACCACGGCGGAGGTGCTGCAGCGACGAAACCACATCACTGCCCGCTGCTCCCGAGCGGAGGGGTGCTAGGCGGCCGGAGGGGGCCGACGAAGAAGGGGAAGGGGGTAGCTCGAGCACCAGGGCTCGAACGCGGGGGAGCACGACCGGAGAGAGAGGGCGGAGGGGGGTTGACGAGGGCGGGAGGGGAGGGAAAGGGCTCCGGAGGCCGGGAATGGCGTCGGAGGGCAAGGCCTACCGCCGGCGGAGGGAGCGACGGAGGTGGGAAAAGGCAGGGGAGACGCTCCGCGCTGGGGCGGCGGAGCACGATCGGCCGGTGACGGGACGAGGATGGCGGCCGATCCAGAACCGGAGGACGAGGCAGAGACAGAGCCAGCCGACGGGGAAGGCCACAGAGGAGAGAGGAGGGCAGGCGGGACTGAGTCGGAGGGCGGCTGCGGCAGCGAGAAACACGCCGAACGACCGCCCATCGTCGAGGGGGGTGGCCGAGGCTACCCGAGCCCAGGAGAGGGGCTCGACTCCCAAGACGGGAGGCCCCGTCGACGGCGAAGGGCGACCCGAGGGGGTGCGGGACCCAGGGGGGTAGGGAGGGGCCTCCGACGCCGGGACGAACACCGGAGAGGGGGCCGGGTCGGGAGGAGGGGGAGGAGGAGGAAGGACGCTCCTACACCTCCGGCTCATGCAGCGATGGGTGGGGGGCGCTGCCGGAGGGATGGCCTTCGCTGGACCGTCGGATGGCTCAGCCAGGGGGCTAAGCGAGGACGTGGCCGAGTTGGGCCACTGGAGGTGGGTGGCCACGGCCGGGTGGGAGGCGACATCGAGAAGGGTGCAGCGAGGCACACCGGAGCGGGGGAAGAAAAGCCTGGCGCTAGGCCCAACCCCGGCGGATGGTTGGCCTGGGGGAAAACCGGAGGGACGGCTGGAGGGGAAGGACAGGTCCGCCTGCGCTGAGCCCGACGTCGCCGAGGACGGCGACGTTGGCGACGGGGCCGAGGAGGAAGAGTCGGGCGAAAACCTGCCATCCACGGGGGGGACGACCAGGCCGATCCCGGCCATCCCTGGGGGTAAAGGGAGCCTCCGAGGGGGACAAAAACTCCGATGGGAGCCGCCGGGCCGAGCTGTAACCCCTCTTCCCAGATATTTTTTATAATTTATTTTATTTATTTATTTGAATTAAAGGGTGATTTTCAGAATTTATAAATAATTATTTAGTTAATTATTACGGTAGATGATTTTAGCCATGACGGAGTTTTGAGTGCATGGTGACTAAAATCGTGGCACGGATAGTGCATGGGCGTGCTTTGACTAGAGTACTAGCCATGCCAGGAGAGACCGAGCCATAGTAATATCCTAACTAGAGAAACCAGGCCGAGTTACGACATGACCCTTACCGATGTTTTATTTATTTAATAATTATACTATCGGGTTTAGGGATACCGATTATACCATTTTAGCTGGACTGGACCCGAACTGAGCCCAAGCATATGTAGGCCATGCAGCACGTCCAATGACATTCGTATTGGTGGAATTTGGTATGAGTGTGATATATTTTTTTTAATAATTTAATAAATAATTTCCAAATATTCGTAATTGAATATCATAAATATTCTTATTAGTCGATATTCAATATTATTGGTATAAAATAGGTTATTGTACTTTTTGGGGATTATTAGACTACATATATTGGTATATAAACACCATGGTTGTTTTAATGAATTTCGTTATTGTTATTATTATTATTATTATTATTATTATTATTATTATTATTATTATTATTATTATTATTATTATTATTATTATTATTATTATCGAGGTTATTATTATATAATATTATTATTATTGATGATATTATATTTGTCAAATAAGGGATATATATATATATATATTGATATTATTATTATTATTATTATTATTATTATTATTATTATTATTATTATTATTATTATTATTATTATTATATAATATATATATATATATATAATATATATATATATATATATATATATATATATATATATATATATATATATAGGCCCTATAATAGAATATTGGAATTTTATTAGATTTTTGGATATTCCTATATAAGTATTTACAGGAGTATATAGCTATATATATATATATATATATATATATATATATATATATATATATATATACATATAATATATATATATTATATGAATAGTGTTAGTATATAGAGATATGTATATAAAATAATAATAAGAAGAAAGGAAGAAAAGAAGTTGGAAACAAAACAAACCCGGCCTGCTCCCCAGCCGAGCCCTATTAAACTCCCCAAGTCAGCATTAGCAATTAACCCCCTAAGCCCATTAAGCAAACCCGACCCCTTCCGTTCAAAACTCGGGGTATAAGAGAGCCGAGAGAATGAGAGCTTCATACGCAAAAGCCATAAACCCTAACTACTACACGTCGCGCCGCCACCAACCCTAGGCGTACCACCCGCGCACGCGCCAGCCCCGCCGTGGGCGGCCGTCGGCCGGCGACGGAGTCGCCGGAGAGCTTCGCGCGCGCTGCGCCACGCGCAACGGAAGGCAGCAGCAGAGTAGTCAGCGAGGGGATTTCGCGGATAGTTTTCTCTGCGCACGGTCGATGAATCGTCGAACCGCTTTCCCAGGTATGAAGGCAACCTAACCCCCTTCATTTTGATTCAATTAGCCCGATATACCTTGCACTAGACGCGTCGCAAACTGAGTCAAAAATCGACGAAAAACCTGTTCGAAAATAGGGCAAAATTCGATCCAGACGCACGAATTGGAAAGCAAATATCTGCTAATCCATGACAGATTTTCAAAATCCATTTGAACACGCCTTTAGACAACATATAGAGCTTTATGACCCTTTTTGCGGATTTGAAAATCATCGACTACGCGTCGAGAAATCGAATCCGAAAGTTTTCCAAAAATCTGTTTTCGAAACTAGAAAATTATTCCACACGACGTACGTTCCGCCAATTCGGACGACGTGGTCGCGAACCGAAAGCATAGAAAGTTGCGTAACGGCTTCGTGGTCGTGTGGGCTTTGACGGAATTCAAATTGGTCGCGTGTGCGCGACGAATTTAATGCGTATCCTTCAAAATTTACCGTATCGTGCACTTTGCAAATTCTCCAATTACTTTGTGCACGCTCGTCAGATCGAGACGAAACTTGTGCCATCAGGACCGTATCATTTTTCTGGTCCTGTATGCCAAGTTTGGTCCAATTCTGAGATAGTTGAATCGTACATCGTTTTGCGGGCCCCACGGTCCCACTCAACGGGCGATTTTGTGCACGGTCCGCCGAAATCCAACTATGGACATACGGTTGTGTTCGTATCAAAAAACTGGATCTGTAGACATGTAGTTTGATGACTTTAGAGACCGTTGACTCTGGCACATTTTTTGGTGCAAAGCGGGTCCAACGGCGGACACCGTTTTGACCCGAAATTACCGTTTTGCCCCTGTGTCCAGAATTGGACTTAAGGACAGACGATCCTAGCTATTTTGAATGTTCTAAGAACATTGGTAATATTTATTTCAGCTTTCGGGGACTGTGGTACGGGTTTCGACTATTGTGGCACATGGAGTGGTTCAGATTATCGGTTTCATTAGTAGAGGACCAAAGGCGAGTACAGTTTATTGTCTGCATTTCGATATTGATTTTCACTATATTTCATTGATTGGCCATTGGTTATGTGATTATTTTCTATTATAAATTGTTGAGTCAGGAATGAGAAGTACCAATGATGTGTGATCTGACCTTAGACCGTGTAGACAGTGTAGACAGTGATTTATTCATTTCTTGTAGACAGTGTAGACAGTAATTTATTTATTTCTTGTAGACAGTGTAGACAGTGATTTATTTATTGCAAAGTAGACAGTGTAGACCGTGATTATTACTGCATTTAAACTGTGTAGATCGTGATTATTATTTTATAGACAGTGTTTCTTTACTGCAATATTTTCTGTAGACCGTGTAATTGTAGACCGTGCAATTGTAGACCGTGTAATTGTAGACCGTGTAACTGTAGACCGTGTAACTTTAGACCGTGTAGACCGTGTCGCGTAATTGTCCCGAGACCGATCACATATCAAAGGTACTTCTAACAGTTGGGGAAGTAGTTTGTGTCTTTTTATTGCTATTGGTTTTTCGTATTTACTGTTTATTTTTAAAAAACTCATGATTGATGTCTAACCTTTATTTTATAGTCATTTTCTTTATTTGAAATTGTATTCAGTGAATTGTGCTCGTTCCATTCCTGACTGGAAACCAATATTTTCAGGTTAGCCGTGGATTCATATAGCTTGGGGAGTGACGGAAATACTTACAGACAAAAGCCTAGAGACTAGCTAGATAGTTGAGTTGTAGTCATTCATTTATTTGTACAAGTTTATATTTTCTACAAATGTAAAACTTGTGATTATTGTAAGTTAAATTAATTATGTGATTGAGCATTATTTGTGATTTTGATCTTCATGGCCGTGACAGTGTTCTACCGCCGACACTGCGGCGTAGGCTGGCTTGGACACGTCTGGTATCCGTTTAAAAAAAAATGGGTGCGGGTCGTGACAAGTTTTTGTGGTGGCCCATGCAGGTCAATCTTTGCAAATCATGCGAACTCGTAATAGTACTTAAGTTAGTCGTACTATTGCGAGCCTGCGACTAGAAATGTTTATTCACGAATTAGAAATTAATTTAATTTACGAGAATGACTAGGACTAGGAGTCCCTTATACAAATTTACCGATGGGTAGTCTAGGCCATGCAATGTAGATAAGGAGTTAATAATTTTGATAGTTTATCAGATCCCCATAGGTACATTATTATCTCTTGATACGACGATGTAATCTAATTTGGATAGATTATTCCCTTGATAAGGCAGGGCTTCATAGAATTAATGATCTAACCTTGATAGATTATTAAATTCATTCTCTTGCCTCTTTGAATATCGTCACCATATCTTAGTTTGAATTGCCCATTTAAAATCCTATTTTGCCGTAAGGGAATAGTTTATAATTCCTGATTCGGTTATTCAAATATGAATCTCGAGGTAGACTGATCCAAAAAATTTCTCCCATGGTTCGAATACACATGAAAGAGATACCGGAATGTTTGTAGTTCTTTGTCTTCAGTTTGTTCCTCCCCGTGCAATCTGTTAATTTAAAGATTGTGACTGATAGCACAAATATTTATGCCTTATTTCATAGTCAACTTGTTTGAATCTCTAGAAGCTCAGGGATTTATTTACAAATATAGTTACGAGAATGTTAGTTAAATCATACTGGCAGGACAGCAGCACACTGTCGCCATTTATTTAAATTTTGGAGACTATGGATTCACTGCAGCCAGCAGCGCACTGGCGAGACCCAACCCCTAGAGGTGAAATTAGTTTAAGAAAATATAGGTGATGGGATATTGCCAAAACTATGGCTAGTGGTCCTCTCTTGATCGTAGATACCCTTGAGCCAATATTGGATAGAGTTAAGAGGTGTTCAATTTTGTATCATGTTGAGTTACGAAACTAAGGGTTTACCACAGCCAGAGTATACGGGCGAGGCGTAATCCGCGGTGAAATGACTTCAAACATGATTACAAGGTTGGGATACCATGGAGGATAGGACAGTGCCCTGTATGTTCTATAAGATCCGAAGCCAGTAGTAGTGGAAGTTCTGTAAAATTGGGTAGCGTGTCTCCCGACCTAGAATTCTGTGGTCCTTGTGATCTATTGATGAGGTAATTGACTGACACTAATAGGTTACCTAGAATATAGAATTTAGAATGTCCATAACCCATTAGTCGACCAAGTCCTTGTGGATAAGAGGATAGTAGGAAAACCGTATAAGCAAGAACACCGGGTAAGGTTTGATTCTCACAAAACTCGAACTACTTGTACCTTCTTTCAAAAATTTCGCATAATTGTATTCGACTATCTTAACAAACGCTGCTGTTACAGCTTAGTTTTACAAGCTCACTCTGTTTTCGAGCTTGATTTGAGGCATATATTTAGTGGGGACGCCTACTAACTTATTGTCTAATCAGAATCAGTGTATTAGGGTCTGATCAACCATGATGCTTTTGGTTCGCTCTTTATTTAATTACACTACGTGGATAGAGATATATAGGTATCTAGGATCTCATCCGCGACTGCATTGACAATTCTTCTTGAATTTTATGTTCGCCCTTGAATCACGAAATTGTATTCAGTAACATCTCCATTGAATTCTTTATTATTTTTGTCTTTCACCGATTTAGAAAGACGAAAGCTCGTGATGGTAGAGAGATACAGAGTATTCCCATGGCTATGATAATGGTAGGCACAAGTGTAGCTACCATCGGCCAGTCATGTGATTGAGTTACTCGTTCTCCCATCGACCCTCAAACTACCATTGAGACTTTCGAGCCATATGAATTTTGAGAATGATTAGGGTTTTACCCTTAGTCAGAACGCCAACCTAGGAGACTATCTGTTCTCAAGAAACCAAATGTTGAGAGTCTCTAATTATTTGCTGGAAGCTTGCCTTAACTAGCAACCCTTAAGCCTTGAACCAACCCTTCCTCGACCGAAGCCACAGTTAGACATGAGATGAGTGGACAATAGGGTAATCATTTACCGTGACACTCATTCCGAGATTGGTTTCCAACAAATATTACTCTAGTTATGAAAATTTTATTATTAAAACCTAACTAGTGTTGGAACACCACAGTCACTAGCTTAACCAATACCATAGCTTAAATACCCTGTCATATTATGATCTACCAGTTGTCAACAGCAATACACGATCACTACAACTCTTGTGACGATAGTCTGGCAGGTTGACACAAATAGAAAATCACGACTCAGTTGTTAGAATTCTTTTCATACGATATGCCTTAGAGTTGGTTACCCCCCGTCGACAACTCGTGTATACTGTGGACGAGCATGTCATTCTATTTACTCGACCAGGTGTCATTGGACACTCTCATTTTCCAATTATTGAGGAACGATCCTTGACTTGACTTATATCTACCGTATTCTGTTACGCCGTGCTTGATTCTTTATTAACAAGAGTCGAGGTACAATACCTGGATTTTGAAACTCTTCTGACCTAGTTATTTCTAAGACCATGTCCTAGCTTCTAAGGTGGGTAGACCGTAAGCCTTCTAAAATTTTAGGATACACGAGGATTACCGATTGATTAGAATAATTTCCATTAGGATGATAATTAGTGTTCCATGGACTCCCACTGTTCATTTAGATTATTTCGGGTCCTAGGCCGTGTCATTAGTAATCGAAGCACGAGACCAACCGTTACCTTCCAACAAATTTTATATGGAAAATCTAGACGAGTCCACCTTCATCTAGGTATATCATGTCCCACTCAAATACGTCCCCTTGTACTTTATTGTCATGGTACGACTTTCAGGACAAAAGGACTAGCTATAACCCTTACCATAATACCCGTATACTTCGCAGATACAATTAGAGACTCGACCCTCGACTCAAACCTTTCGACCCAATATATGGTTGTGATCTACTCGAAGTCCACTACGCACATGTCGCTAGTGTGCTACTCAATTGAGTCTTCTCATGCTACATAACCACAAAAGTCATAGAAGGCACATTTTCGGGCTTGAAGGACCTAGTTAACCATTCTGACTGGCATCTAGCTCAACCACTTGGGCGAAAATCTATTCTAGGTTACCCTAACCTAGTAGAAATAGTTTTGGGACCTTGTCCAGTCAACATAGATTGAAATCCAAGGTTTATCCAACCAATGAGTGATGCCCAAATAAGGAAACCTTTAAAAAAAAAACCCATCCAGGCATACCACCCTATTTGGACTATAAAATCGAACTACTTGAAATAAGTCCCTATTCCAATTATGTAGTCTCCACTTCTTAGAATGCGAGGTCATCTGTAACCTTTATTCCATCTACCTGGGAGTCGCGATACGAACTAGTATTGCATTTATATCCCCTGCTTGTGTGTTTAAATAACCACGAAAAATCACAATCTTAATTTTTCAAATTTCGTTCTGCTTTGGAACCTTGGTTAGATTAATTTCGAGAAGGAACTTCTGTATTGCCCGAATTGCAAGCCCTCTAAGAAACGAAGGGTTCTTCGATTTAGCAAGTGACTAGACTAGAGTAACCTAATCTAGCAATAGGTCAATGGTTCATGAATTTTCTATTCGAGCTGTATCATTGGATACCGCTACCGCTCTTGAAACTTCGTATTTGCTTCCGATTATCTTTCCTTATCTTCCTGTCCTTCCTGTTGTAGAGTGACGAATGGTCATGCTTATCGAAATTTACCAATAATTCTTAGCTACTTGTATAAATTTGTTGCTTGTTAGATTTTGGGTTGTTTAAGAGATAGGAGAGGATTATAGAGTCCAAAAGCAGTAGATATCTATTTGTAGAAATTTTTGCAGATAGTTGGATGTTTATAAGGCTGTAGGGACATAGCACTGAGGGAGTAGTGTGACCAAAGGTGGGTAGAAGTCCTCGAGATTTTTGTAGTTGCCAAATGACCAATGAGAAGGATATAAACTGTTTTGAGGAATTAAAATTCGAGGAGATTAATGTAATGGTAGATTTTCTTTGAATTTAAAGAATAGTTACGAACTAGAATTTCGAGGACGAAATTATTTAAGGTGGATAGATTTGTAACCCCTCTTCCCAGATATTTTTTATAATTTATTTTATTTATTTATTTGAATTAAAGGGTGATTTTCAGAATTTATAAATAATTATTTAGTTAATTATTACGGTAGATGATTTTAGCCATGACGGAGTTTTGGAGTGCATCGTGACTAAAATCGTGGTACGGATAGTGCAAGGGCGTGCTTTGACTAGAGTACTAGCCATGCCAGGAGAGACCGAGCCATAGTAATATCCTAACTAGATAAACCAGGCCAAGTTGCGACATGACCCTTACCGATATTTTATTTATTTAATAATTATACTATCGAGTTTAGGGATACCGATTATACCATTTTAGCCGGACTGGACCCGAACTGAGCCCAAGCACATGTAGGTCATGCAGCACGTCCAATGACATTCGTGTTGGTGGAATTTGTTATGAGTGTGATATATTTTGTTTAATGATTTAATAAATAATTTCCAAATATTCGTAATTGAATATCATAAATATTCGTATTAGTCGATATTCAATATTATTGGTATAAAATAGGTTATTGTACTTTTTGGGGATTATTAGACTACATACAATGGTATATAAACACCATGGTTGTTCTAGTGAATTTCGTTATTGTTATTATTATTATTATTATATTATTATATTATTATTATTATATTATTATTATTATTATCATCATCGAGGTTATTATTATATAATATTATTATTGATGATATTATATTTGTCAAATACGCTAGATATATATATATATATATATATATATATATTATATATATA